>MU225721.1:574458-612556 GCA_018584345.1 Thuja plicata
TAATTAATCAAGTATGATGATTGATTAGGACCTAGGGTTTAGGTCAGATCAGTTCAATTTGATGAATTGCCTGTTTGATTTAGGACTTAGGTTTAATCAAGGTTAGGGTTTCTTGATTAAATGCTGATATTGGGGGTCTAGGGTTTAGGTGACCATTTTTAGGTGATTACAATTGTAGGTGGTGGAAGAGTATTTGGAAGATTCATGCTTCCCCCCCCAAATTTTTTTTTATGTTGTTTGCACTCCATAATAAATTTTTGACTCGGGACATGCTTCAAGAAAGGAGTTGGAAATATCATGGACATTGTCCATTGTGTTTGATGATTTAAAATTTATTGATCACATTTTAATCACTTTCCCTTACACTATTGAAGTATGGTCTAATATAGAAAGATTGATTGGTTAGAGGAACGTATGGGTTGTTTGTACACCATTTCTTTATTTTGAAAATTAGCATCACTAAGGGACTTTATACAACTGTTAGACTATACCACTTCTTTTTGCTTGGGGGTGTTCACTTGTTTGGAAATGCTGCTATTTTTAAAAAATGAACTGATCCCTTCTTTTCAGTGCTCATCTCATATTCCATCCATTTTTTTCCCACTTTTAGAATACAAAAAAATAAATTTAGAGTTCCTTTACTTCCTCATTGATTGACAAAACTTATATATGAGTTTTTTTTTACGGACTTCTGAAGGAAACCATGACTTTTGTGGGATAGGAGCCATAATATTCTATATTCATAAATGCTAGTTTGGGCATTTGTACAAATAAATTTTTTGAGATTATGGCTTTGAAACTATTGCTAACTTTGGTAAAGGAGAGAAGTTTAGATAATTCTCAAGTCTTTTATGGATAAATGGGATCTACAAGGTGGAAACTTTGCTTCTATCACCTATAAAATTTTGATTGATATATAGTGCTATTGTTTTTTTCTATATATCATTTGTACATGTTTACATTTAGAGTATAATCTAGAGGTGGATGCACACTTTAAGCCAAGTTTAATTGGTTATGGATAGATGAAAGGGATATTACTGAATTCTTGGCTTTTTGTTGTACCTTTATGGTGTCTATGATGTTTCTTTTTTAGTAGCTTTTACTTCCAATATTTTTTCCTTTTTCCTAATGTTCTTTCCTTCTTGCCAAACTTTTTTATCTTTTACATTTGTAACCTCATTTTTATCAATATACTTTATGAATTTGTTTCAAGAAAAAATCCTTAACTAATAGAAAATTATAATCATTGACAAAGAAATTGAAAATAACAAACTCTATAGAAATTTTTGAAGCTATGACAATGATATTTACTTATTGTTGATACTTACTATTATTTTTACTTTCAAATATTTTACTTTCTATAAGACCTTAATTAAAAAGGAAATATTACATTCAATGCATTCCCATCTACGGGAGGGGGACCGATACATGTGCACTCTAACTTTGGGGGTCCATTTGGAGTGTCATGTGGACCTTCAAGTCTGCTTTTTTGGCTTGCGACCTAGATGGATGAGCTTGAAAACTTTAAAAAATCATTTTTTTAGCATTTTTATTGATATATGCCACATATAAGAGAATGATTCATCCAAGGTGTAAATATTTGTCATTTGGGTGGAGTGACTGATTCATGTGCAAGAGAACCCCTACTAGCTACATGGTGCAAAGTTCGTAGCTACCCCCCTAGCCATATGGCATGCCACAAGTTTTGCACCCTTGATTCCAATTTGTATTTATTTACAACCTATCATCACCCTACACTCTTTCTTGTAGTGGAATTAACAACATGTCCCTTCATCCTTCTTCCATGGCATTATGCATAAATATCAAGCATTCATCCATTCAATGCATTTGCCTCATAGCCAAAATTGTAAACTTTGGGTTATTTCCTTTCCATAGCTTCTCAACTGTTCAATAGCTTAGGGACAAAAATGTGTTCGATTATGGTTTCTGCAACTATGCTTCAACCTCCAAAACATACTCACTTCATAAACTAATTTCCCTTCCACTTCAACAATGGATACAACTTGTTTCTTTGACAACACCACTCTGTTTCCTCCATTGCAGGTAATCTTCTTACTAATCTTATTGCCTTATCATCTTGTTTGCATTTCAAGAAAGATTTTTGGTTTACTTCCATAGTTTTTAACTCTTTTTTTGTATGTATGGACCAGAAGCTTATTTGGTCAAATTGCATGCAATGGGACTATGTTTTGTAGGTTTTCTTCAACCTGGGTGAGGATTCAATCATCACTAAGGTACACTAGTCTCCATTTTTTATTTTCTTTATTTTGTTTATAGTTTTCAAAGGGTTGGCTTTAAACTGTAACTATGACATTCTCTAAACTTGTGGGTTCTTGTCTAGTGTGGTTTCTTCCTTGTGGGTGCTTCATGTGTGAATAAGATGTTTATGAACACTAAAATCTGCATTCATAAACACACATAATTCATGGAATTTGTAATCTTCAGTTCAAGCATCACTAATATTTTGTCATTTAGTTTTTAAAGGTGTTAATGATATGGAAATAATTGTTAATGCATTATTTTTTTTATAATCCATTTTTCAATTAGGGATGTTGAAACTTAGGGTGATCATGCTTGTAAATGATATAGGGTTTTCTATTATAATGTAATTTTCTAGTTATATTGACTGCTCATAGTGTGAGCATTAACAAGAACTTTAGGGTTTTACGTTGGGTTTATGACATTACCAAAAAAATGGTTATAAATATTTTTCGGGGGGGGGGGTTTGTGAGATTTTTCTTAGCTATTTTTAGTTTTCTACTCTTGAAATTAATTATTCATTTTAAAATTTTGTTGTTTTCTCTCACATAGTCAAATGTATAAGTTATACTATTCCCAAATTAATATAAGGTGACATTTTTTGGCCCACTAAGAGGTCTTCATATCTTCAGTGTCATCATTACCAAATTTTTGTCAATTAAAATACTTTTGGCATCGTAATTTCAATGACATGAATTGTGGTGGTTTGTTTGGTCTCATGGTTGGCCTAAATTTGACTTTTACTTGTACAATTCTATAATTTTTCAGTCTCATAAAACATCATCATTTCCTTGATAAGAAATATGGTGGTTTGTTTATTCTCGTTCTTGGCCTAATTTATCTTGTATTTATACAATTCTATAATATTTAAAATGGACATACTTATCTTAAATTGTCATAATATACCCCATGTATCATACTTATTGTTGACCATGTTGTTGACATGACACAATGACAGGGATATGAAGATCAAATCCCTTTCTAGAAAGAGCAAGGTTGATTGCTCCCAAGGTTCTGGATGGTTGGGTTGCAACTGTGTCAGACAGATCACTAAAGGTAATGTGAAACTTCATGAGGTAGGCCTTTACTAATTTGTTAAGTTGGTGACTAGAAAATTTTACTTCACTTTTATTTTGGATTTTTCTAGATACTTAAAACAAACAATCTACAAGTAAACAAGTATGTTATACTAAAATTAATGCTAACAATAACATCAAATTTCAAAAAATCAAAAGGTAGAGGGTAACAAGGAATTGTAAAGAAATAGCATGAAAGAAATTCTTAAGGACATCAACATCAAAGAAACTTACACTTTCAGAAGTAAGATTAGATTTGATCACCATATTTTTGATAATATAAACTAGATTTCCATAATCTATAATATCAAAGTGCATCATCAAAGGAAACAATAATGTAAGATTTCTCAAAATTTGTCAAATTATAAAACCATACCTATCATGCACACATGTAAGACAAATTTATCTTTTAGAACATAAAGAATTGATCAAACCAAATTTTTCATCACTACAAGAAAGCATCTCATAACTAACACAAAATAAATCAATGGTAGAATAAAATTTCAATGAACATGGAAAGGACTCTTACATATGAATTTGGTATTCAAACTTACAAATTCAGCAGCTAAACACACTGAGTTTGAAACAAAAAGAAATTGTATATAGAGTTCTATTAAAAGATCTCAACCCTTACTACATAACAAAACTAGGTTTAGATAGTTTTTACATCTTCTAAAATGTCAAAGCTGTAAGGTTGGTTTTTGGGCATTTTTTCTGGGTGTAACAAAATTAAAGCTAAAGATCAATAAGATAAAATCACTCTTAAACTATTAAACTATGGACTAATTTTTAGTTCCACGAGTTCACAAATCAAAGTATACTCCATTTGAGCCAAGACGTGCCTTAAAATTTTGAGTTCAACTCTAGTTCGAACAACAACAAAATATGGACACCTAGATCCATCTTTTTAGCATATTATTTAATTTTGAACATGAGAAAGTTGGCTCTTTTTATTGGATCGACCCCATATAAGAATGAAGGCACAAACAAATGAATTTGACAAAAGATTTCATGTCACAAAACTGCCAACCACCAGAAAAACGTGGCCACTATATTCCTACATTTTTTCACTCACCAACAAACTTGAAACATGTACAAAGAATCATCCTTATGCATTCTATTCAATAAAAAATATTCCACGAGCTAAAGGAATGCTTGATTAAATGCATAGACTTCTTCATTAACATCACCTACATAAGGAACTTTCATGTACACTAGTTGAGCTTGCTAATTCTTGCGGAAATTTATGAGTTTCTTGCTAGTTTGTTGAAACTGATGCAACTCATTCTTCATATCTGATAGCTCCACTTTTACCCTACTCATCCAATCAATATCTTCCTTAGTATTTTTGTTCTGCAATTTCCCTTTGTATTCTTGAATAATATCAACAATGTTTTGCTTCTTTTCATTCAGGAAAAATGTGCAAGAAAGAGCCCCTACAAACTCTTCACCTCATTGTATATACGACATTACAAAATATCCTTTTTTCAAAATAATATTCTTCTTTTTCTTGTAATCTTTTACAATTAAATTGATAGTCGAGGACCATTCAGTTGGTCAATTTATTTCTTCTACCTCAAAAATGGTAACTTCTAACAACTTGTTCACATTGGTCTTCTTCATGATTCTAAAAAATGGGAGGAAGTCCTCCCACATTAGAGCGAGCTATTCAATTCTTGTATCCTTATCATTATAGAACATAGTATTGAAAGTAGTTATTTCCTTGAGCATGGTCTAATAATGAGTCAACACTTCTGTTATTGTCTCTTCCCCTAGCTTCTCCATTTTCTACCTCCATTCATCACAAGCTTTAAAAAAAGGGGTCACTTGTGAAGGTTTTATTCGAGCTTCTATATTTGATAGTAAAGTCACTTCGGGATAAGTAGGATCAATTGGACCTACTAGCTGGGATATATATTCTTTCAAGTGTTTGTTTTGGGCCTCCAAATCTCTCTTCTCTACCTCATCATTATGCATTCTTTTGAATGGAGAAGTGACACCTAAAACTACTAATTCCTTCTCTCCTCAAGTTGGTAGACCTAATTCCACTTCCTCCAACATGAAGTATTTGGGATTAAAATCCTCCATAGATTTATCCTTATGTGGATAGATCATTTGGATAGATAGGCAACTAAACCATGATCTCAGTGCAATGAATGATGTTAGAATTGGAGCTCTCTACCTCAAGATACATGAGTGATTAAGTGAAGCATACACTAAGGATGAAACAAAACTCCATGGTCTAACCCACTAGCAAAGCTATTAGAGCATGTAAGGGAGATATACCATGAATCCAATAGTATATAAATTTGTCTTATGCTATGTGATTCATGGGAGAGGAAGAGGAAGAGAAGGGAAGTAGTGCAGAGCACCTCCCATTTTGGCTTGAAGATAGGTTATATGGTGTTTAGGGTTGTTTAGGGGTCTTTGATGTGTTTTGTAATAAGATCCACAAGTCTTGGATCCGAGTTTGTTCATCTATGTTTGTAAGAGCAAAAGTTACTCATTTTGTTCACAATGTGGTCACATGGTCTAACAATTGTAAAAGTTGCTATTTTTTAGAAAATAGAGGACATGGTCTCCTCTAGGGACCTAAATGTCCTAACTAGGGTCCTAGGATGGGTTAAAGAGCATCGAGTTGACCAAAATTGTCAAAGAGCATAAATTCTCAAAAGTTGCTAGCAACTTTCAAAAGTTGCTCAAGCAACTTTTGCAACTTTTTGCAAGTTGCAAATGGAGGTTTGGATGGTTGTAACCACCCATGCTCGGGTATTTGAGCATGTATTGATGAGTTTTAGTTACAGACCACATGTGTGAGCATCTGTACGAATGATTCTCTGAGTTTTACTTGCAATCACAGTGTTTCTGCAACCTTGTATGGTTGTGTATGGATTGGATTGGGCAATCTGACTCCATATGAGTGTAGATATTTGTGTTAGTTTTCTTTTTCATATTCAAGTTTTGTTTCAAGTTAAGCAGTTGACAAGTTACACTTAGTTTTAGGTGACTGTGTCTGCAATTCCCATTTATGCAGAGTTGCAAGAACAAAAATGTCTCTAACCTAATCATCCACGGTTGAGAATTAATGAAACCTTGTGGAATGATAGGTTAGGGTCTGTCATATTGTTTTTTGTTTTCTTTTTTGTTCTTTCAACTGAACTCCTAGGTTTGGAGTGATGCCCTAGGCTGACTACTTGGAGTAGGTGAGCTAGGACATGGCGAAGATTGGATTGGAACAGTACACCCATTATCTAATTTGGATAACTTAGGGGCATGTGTGGAAGCCCTAGAGTGTCCCCTTGAAGGATCAAATGGTTTTAGGAGTTGGTGTGGAGTTTCAAGACCAACTGGATGCAATTTGCAGTGACTAGTCTAGAGGCCTAAAAGATAGCCTAAAAACTAGGGTCTGGAAGTAATTAGGGTTGTGGGTGTCTTGAAGATCTATACCTTTGGATTCTTGAAGGGCTATATGATATCTTTCAGATTCACAAGGTCTTCTATGAGGTTGTTTAGGAGAATTTGGAGCATTTGACTAAATACAGTGAAAATAGACCTAATGCAATTAGGCCTAATTAGGACTACTAGAGAGTAGTGATAACAAACTGAATGTTAAGGTAACCAAAAGTGTTGGAAATGTCTCAAATGGACATTGAAGGTATCATGGACATAGGAAAGATCCTATGAAGAGTTTGGAAAAGATCCTAAGAAAAGGTTTAGGGTTCTAGAGGGGATTCTAGTGAGAAAACAAGGTAAATGGAGGACTAGTTGGACTAGTTGGAGTGGATTATGCATTGTTTCTTCATCATCTCAACTATACCTAGGAGGCAAGTTGAAATTGGGGCCTAGGAGGCCAATCTTGGTGAGGGAGACATAGGTGGTTGAAACCATTGGATGGTTCAAAGAAGTTGATTAACAAATTGGAGAAGGAAAAACACTAGAACTCTAGACCCTCTGCATCAGAGTGGTGTCAGAGCTAGAACTATAGTAATTTTGGTGTATGTCTGAAGAGGAGGATAGACAAGAGGTTGAAAGCATGCCACCCAAGGAAATGAGTAAGGATGTCATGGTGGACTTGGTGCAAAATGTATTGGCAAATGCCAATCTGTCAGAAATAAGGAGTAAGAGGAGAGTCACTGAATGGGGAGATGAAAGTGAAGAAGAGGATGAAAGCCAAATAACAGAGACATCTAGAAAGGGAAAGGAAGTGGAGATGGATAAGGCCCAGAATGTGTTCTTTGATGCCTTTAAATCCATCAACAAATAAAGTATGGAACACATTCCTTACTATAGTGGCAGTTTGAATGGAGAAGAGGTACTAGATTGGCTAGAGAAGAGGTACTAGATTGGCTAGAGGCCATAGATAATCAATTTGATTACAAAGAAGTGTCAGAGGAGAAGAGAGTCAGTTCTGCCAAGGCAAGACTCAAGGGATAAACATTAGTTTGGTGGAATATGATGCAAGATGATAGGGTGACAGCTGGGAAGAAGAAAATAGCCTCTTGGAATAGAATCAAAAATCAGATTGAGGGCACAATTCTTGCCCACTGATTATGAGATACATATGTATCAGAAGTTATAGAATCTAAGGCAAAAAGTGCTGATAGTAAGTGCCTATATAGAGGAATTCAATAAGTTGAGTCTAAGAGAAAGAAGGCAGGAAGAAGTAGAAAGGGTAGAAGGTATCTCAATGGATTGAGGCAAGGAATCGAAGATGAGATTAGTATGATGGCCCCTGACAGTATGCATAAATGCTTTCAATTAGCATTAAGAGTAGAGGAGAAGACTAAAAGGAGGAATGATTTCCCACAAAGAGGAAGAGGCAATAGAGGATTCAGGGGTAGGAACAACTTTGGAAGAGGACAAAGCCCAAGTAGGCCAGAAGAAACACAATCTACAAACAACAATGGAGGCAATCAGTATAGAGGATCATTTTAGAGGGGAGGATATAGAGGAATAGGCTCTCCAAGGGGTAGATTTCAGTCACAAGGTAGGACTAATTCGGTCTTCACTCACAGATGTTACAATTGTAACCAAGTGGGCCATACAATGGACTGATGTCTTGACAAAGCTTCCACATCATTCATGGGAGAAAGAAGAAATCAGTTAGTGCAAAAAGAAGACACACAAAGTGTCACTTCCCCATCTCCAAGGAAGGGCCAGTGATGGATGGGGAAAATTTCATGTTGAGAAGGACTTTATTAAAATTTCCTAGTACTGCAGAACCACCTCAGAGAAAGAGCTTTTTTAAAACTACTTGTAGGTCACATGGGAAGATCTGCAAGGTGATAGTGGATTCAGGGTCCACAGAGAACATAGTTTCAACAGATATGGTGGATAAGTTAAAGCGTAGGAGGATACCCCACACTACACCCTACAAGGGGTCATGGCTAAAAAAGGACAAAAGATAGTGGTAGATGAACAAACTTTAGTGGCATTTGAGATAGGAGAGTACAAAGACAAGGTGTTATGTGACATATTTCCTATGGATGCATGTCATCTCCTTCTAGGACGTCCATGGAAATATGATGTGAAGGCTGTGATAGCTAAATGTGGGTCTTTGATTTAGCCATACACTTCAACATGGTCATTGTTCATTAGTCACACACAAGAATGAATATGAGATTATTCATCTTGCATGCCTATGTGATTTGACCTGTTGCATCCTATCTAGGCAGGGTTTTGAGTAGCTCTCAACATTTGAGAGTCCAACAACCGAGATCAACCTAAGAATGAAGGATTTAATCTAGGAATGTAAATATGATAGTAATCTAGAAATGAGAGAGATGCAAGATTAAGTCTAGAAATGAGATTACTTGAAAGAAACTAAATTAAACATGATTAATCTAAGAACATGATATTAATCTAGAAATGTGAAAGCTTGAATGCACAAATTATGAGTTAATAATCTTGAAGAAATTCAATGCAACAATGAATTCTCCTCTCTTTGAATGAGAAATGAGGTTCTTTTATAGATTGAGAATCCGTTCAGAATAGAAAGTTTCCATGGAGAGAAACAGTTAACTTGTTGAGAACTAGTTGAGAATAGAAAGTTTCTTTCAGGAGAAACAGGCTACTATTGTCTTTTTGAGTGATTAGTTAACTGATTTGTTTCTCTTTTCAATCACAGTTAACTCAGAGTTTCTATTTTTGAACTGGAGAGAAGATTTTGGAGACAATATTTAATTAAATAAATAGAATATGACCTCATAAATGTATTTTCTCAATTATTTGAACAATTAAGTTCAATTATTGAAATGAGGGTATTTATTTAATAATTAAATATTATTTAATTCCCTTTTATGTATTTTAGCTAAAAGGGGTGAATTTAATTTATTTAAAGTGCTAGGACTTTATAATTAAATTAATTTGCTCATTAGGTTTATTTAGACAATTATGATTGATATTTTAGGAATTAAATATAATGTATGATTAATGCATATTTAGGGTTTTTTACATTTAACACTGAGGTCAAGTAAAGTTAGTCGAGACTCAGAATTGCCTAGTATAATAGGGCTTTGATGATTCAGAAGAATGATAAATACAACAAAATTGGTTAGGGTTGCATGATGCCAATTTTGGGGTGTAACATTTTGCCCCTCTTTGAATTGACGTGTAAGAAACACATTGATTCAAAGAATAATCTGATGTCTAAAGTAAAGAAGAATAGATTTTGAAAATTGATGATGCAAAGATCGATTGATGAAGATTTCAGAGCCATCTTCAGGACAGAGCTTAACTCTCCGAAGTCTAGGTTAGATTGCCAAGATGCTGGTCAAGTAGAGTTTTCAAGGGTCATCTCGAGAATGAAGCTTGATTCCTTAGGGATCTGGGTTAGATTTCCCCGATACCTAATAGTAAGATTTCAAGAGCTATCTCCATATCTAAGCTTAACTCTCAGGGATCCGAGTTAGATTGCTCAGATACCTAATAGATTGATATCTTTCAATAGATTGTCCCCAGAATAAGGCTCAATCTTTAGGAGTCAGGGTTAGATTGCCCCAATACCTGTCCATAAAAATATAGTCAATAGAGATTTTTAGGACTATCTCCAGAACAAAGCTTAGTCCCCCAATATCTAGGTTAGATTGCCCAGACACTGGTTAGATCGAGTTTCAGAATCATCTCTAGAATGAAGCTTGATCCTCAAGGATCTGGGTTAGATTGCCCCGATACCTAATAGATGATGAGATGTAAGGAACAAAGATGCCCCTATTGATTATGGAGTATCTAGTTTTGACTATGGAGTATGAAAATTGAACATGCCCCAAGTGATGAGATACCCCTAGCAACGAGGATTTTTTAAAATCAGATTAGATTGATAAAAATAGATTCAATGATGTAATCATCCTGCCCCCTTGGGAGCAAAATGGAAAGATGACATGTTAGAATGGTGATTGAAAGTGAGAAATCATAGATAGAATTGGAATCGAAGGTCAAGAAGAAATTAGAATAGATTACGGAATAATGTGGAAGAAATGAGAACAGATTACAGAAGAATCCAGAAGATGTCAAAGAATGTTGATTGGAGATGATTCTGACAAGAAAGCGACATCAGAAAGTCAATTGCACAAGCGTCCAATTGCATTATTTGCAAGATTTAAAATGTGATTTTGAGTTATATAGAAGTGTTAGATTTTCAATTTTGATCCCGAAAATGGATTCAGAGTGGTTGATATAGAATCTTTTGAAGAGTGAGAGCGAGGATCAAACACTTGGGTAGTAGTGATGAAGCCAGAATGGTGAAGAAGAACCCCTCATCGTACAAATCAAGGAGAACACAATGAAGTGAAATCCAAAATGTTGTCTAGAATGTAATTCTAGAATGAACGTGCAATCTTATGCTAGACACAGTGAAAGTGCGATCCTATGCTACATGCAATGAAAGTGCAATCCTATGCTAGACGCAATCCCTAGGACGTGGTTGTTGGACCCATTGGAATGGTTATCATCATAGAGAATTTGTGGAACATTAGAGTTGATACAATCCTTATAGGTGCCACTACAACCATAAGAATATGAGTATGGATTTAATCGGATAAGATATCGGAAACTAACATAAGCATCAGGGCACAAAAGCCGAGATGACCTTAACATTGTTTCCAATTTGATATAGTAAGAGTACACCAGTAAACAAGCAGAGAAATAATAGTCAAGGAGAGAATTCCAACCTCACCAAAAAGCAGTAGACAAAGAAAAGATAAACAAAATCAATGAGAACAAGCAACATACAAAGAGAAATTCAATCATATCTCAGCATGTTTCAAATTTGTCGAGATGTGTATATGTAGAGGGGTGTTGAGAAACACTGTTGTGCTTGTGAGTATTGTGTATTTGATAGCTATCGAGAGATTTTTATGTTTGTGATATCCAATGTGTGTTGAAAAACACAGATGTAACCAAAGAGAGTGTTAAAAACACTGTTGAGTGTGGTGTTGAAAAACACCTGTTTGTGCTAGTAGAGTGTTGTCCTTTAGAACTGACAAGATTACTGACTAAAGATGCGATCAAATTTGAGAACCTATGCCCCTAGGTAACATCTGATGACTGACTTGACTCGTGTTGTGAGGAAAAACTTGATTTGGTTACCCCTAGTCTTATGACGTTGGACTAGTGTCAAGTCAGGAGGGTTCACAAAGAACCTAGAGTGTCACAAAAGTGACTGAAAGCTATATACAGACTAAAGTGAAGAATGCCAAGATCGAGTATCAATAGATAGAGCATTTGAGTATAACTCCGATAGTAATGGATACAAGAAATCTCAATAGTACAATGACATCAGATAGACACAGTGAGAACCACTGGTGACTGATGCGAGAGAGATTCTTGAGTAAAGAGATTGTAGTACTAGCTAAACATCAGTAGGAAGACACAGTGAGAACCACTGGTGGCTGACGTGAGGGAGATTCTTGAGGATAGAGATTTTAGTATAAGAAAAGCAACAGTAGGCAGACACAGTGAGAACCACTGGTGACTGTCGCAAAATAGATTCCAAAAGGTGACAGGACAGTGCCCCCTAGACCAGGAGGGTTGCCTCGAGAGTATGACCAGTTTCAATCCATGTAAGTTGGTGTCTTGACAGGTAAATGAGAGTATGCACATAAGCAAATGAAAACAGGAAAGCAAGAAAGCTGGAAATAAATTGTATAGAGCCAAGTGATGTTACGATAGATATAGTAATGTGGAACAAGAGGCGCCTGTTTACCAGGTTTTCACTATTGGAAACACTAAGAGGGGGGGGGGGGTGAATCAATGTTTAACTATTTTTTCTATTTCAACAACTTTAAACATAAATCAAATATATATCAATTGGAGCTTAACACAAGAACACATAACACATAATATGATTATGGGGAAACCTTGATTAGAGGAAATACCTGGTGGGAATTAGTACCCACAACTATTGTACTAGTATAATGAACCTGTTAAAGTTCATTTTCCCTGTTAGGAGCAGTCTTTACAATGCAAGTACAAAGACCTAGTCAAAGGCCTGACCCTATTAGGAGTCTAATCACAAAAGTGAATTTCTGTATATGACACAGATCTCTAATCAGTTCTGGTTATGCGCTTAAGCTCTTATATTCTTTAAGGGCTCTTTTTCATACTAGTATATTTATACTGTTCTTTTATATCTCTGCTTTGCATCTTGTTTCGACACCTGTAATATACCTTTACATTGCATATATATGTTTATGCCTAAATAGACGTGACTATAAACAAGACCTTAGTTGGCCCAAAAACAACATTCACAACACTTCCAAAAGGTTGGATTAAGTGTGTTTACAATAATATTTAATACATGATTACAAACTTATTACAATAGGCGCTTAGCCTTTACACAAGAAAAGATTACAGGCTAATAAAAAACTGAAGTCGGCTCCATACTCTGTATTCTGAATTGCTAGTGTACTTGTTCTTTCTTTAACTTATCTGTACCAACATTTTGTACCATGTGTGTATAGGGTAAGAATAAAAACATATCATAGAGCTTATGTCTGAAGGCGCTTAGTCTGAATCGGTCATACGCATGTGCACTGGTGCTCTGATCATCTGTGTATCTCTGTTCTGTCTTGTCTTATATACTTAATCAATTTTCACTACAAAGTTTGCTGTCAAAAATTCATATGACTTTGTTTCCATAATGAAAACAAAAAATAATTCATATATTCCCTGGGAGTCAACTTTCCAACAATCTCCCCCTTTGTCATTAATGGCAACAAAGGAATGTGGCCATGTTACTCAAAATTGACTAACACCAAAAATTGTATATTACCTTCCTTTAACATATACTATATCATATTTCTTTGCATATATACACTAATCCTCATACATACTTTACTCCCCCTTTGACATTAATGACAAAGGTGTCAAAATTGTAAGTCTCTAGATACTTCATGTATACATCTGGATAGGGTATCTACAGATTCTTG
The DNA here is from genome assembly GCA_018584345.1 of Thuja plicata. Lineage (NCBI taxonomy): Eukaryota > Viridiplantae > Streptophyta > Pinopsida > Cupressales > Cupressaceae > Thuja > Thuja plicata. The sequence goes on from MU225721.1 coordinate 588,242, forward strand.
ATCTCTTGCTGCCAGAATGTCTTTAGTGCATCAATTGTTTGTAGATGGGTGCATAAGGAATATGTAAGATTTTATATATTTGTCAGATCCATGTTGGGTCCTTGGTCATAGGTAGAAATGGTTGCATCAATCTATTTAATGTTCTCATCGAGAACTGCTAAGGAGGGCGCAAGTGCATTTCTCAGTTGAGTCTGCGTGATCCTTATCTTACTGATCTCTATTTTAGATTTTTCTATCTTGTCTATCTGACCTTGATAGATATTTTTGTAGATTTTTATGTCTTGGGATGATGTCTCAACTGATTGTCTTATGTTATCAACAAAGATATCTGCCTCTTCTATCTTTTTGATATGTTCAGAGGTGAGTTTGCCTCTGTCCATGAAATTTCCTATAACCTTTATGCCTTTTGATGCCAACTCTTTCAACATTGTCTGACCAATCTTTAATGACTTTAAATCTAAAGGAAAATTCTTTACCAGTTCATTCAATCTTTCCTTTTTATACTCTTCCTCTGTAATTTTAGTAGCTAAGTCTACTAAACTTGTAAAGTGTGCCTTGAAGCTTGATAGGATGTTATCTACATCATCAATTGACTGGATTTTAGCTACTTTCTTGTCTGTCGGCACTAGGTCATTCAAAATGTTTACTGACTCCAAAAAGAGAGGGTTTCTCATAAATTATTTCTCTTTGGATTTTTCCACTGCTAGGACATTGATCTTGATCAACTCTTCTTCTCCCCATGCATCTAGACTTGTTGAGTCAGGGGTTAAACTTGACAACAATGAAGTTGATGGTTGAATGGATGGGGTCAATATAGTATTCTGACTAATGTCCATACATTCACTCTTTACTAGGATCTCCATAACTGGTGTCTCATTAATTTGATTGTCTTCTTCTCTATTCACATTTATTAAATCTTTAGAGGGAACTTTATCTTGTTGTAAAGATGTGTCATCAGTGCATACCTCCTTTGTCTTTTCAGTGCTTACAAATGCTTTTTCAACTTTGACCATATCATTGTCAGAGGCGGTCATGAATATCTTGCTATCATCGATCAAAATAGTTTCCCCTGAATCTTTTGTTGTATCAGAAGATATTGAAACTGAGTGCGCTGAAACCTGTGGACCTGTCTTAGGTGTATTTTGAATCACTAGTTCTGTAACATGTTTGGGAGGAGTTGGAGTTTCCTTAGCTATAGGAGCCATTGAAGGATACATATGTCTATCTAGAAATAACTACTCAAAATCATTCTGAGTCTCTTCACTAACCAAATCATACTCTTTATTCATGATATGAAGTGTTCTAGTTTTGGTTCTGAGATGAGGTTTAAATAAGTCCAATAGTATAGCTTTTTCATCATACGAGCAGACAGGGAGAATACTATCTAATGTTTCTTCTCTTATCCTCATATCCTCTTCAATTGCTTGCCTTTTTAATAGGTCAATTATGCTCCATAGTTTATCTAGTATAACTGTCTTGAGTTCCAATAGTGACTTCTTGAACTTAATCATATGAGATATAATCATTGAATGAATTTCTGATTTGTCTATCTCTTGATACTTATCATAGACATTTTTGATAGATTCTAGTCTACCTTCATTAACAATTATATTCTTTAGGACTATTAAACTGGGCCTGAATCCTACCTCAGGAGGGGCTTGTGTGTTCTTTACCTTGCTCCTTGTGGTCCTTGAGGATGGATGACTTGTAGGAACTTGCTTCTTCCTTCTAGTCAACTTGCTGGGTACAGAAGGTGGAGAAGATTCTAGATCAATGGTGGTTGATGGCGCAGATGTATCTTCATTTGATTTCTTCTTCTTCTTAGGCATATCATCAAAATTTTCTATTTTTACTTCTGTGGGAGTTTTCTCAAGTTCTTTGGCTATCTTAGCTTCCCTAGCTCTATCAAGGTCTTCTTGTGTAACACCATGAACTTTTAGGATATTTGAAGTAATCCTTGATGCCTTTCTCTTGTTGTATGCACTGTACAAGACAAAATCAACTTGATTTGTCTTTTCTTTGTAAGTACCCCATCTAGGTTCATTCAAATCCTTGGGTGTAGATAGGAGGACTTGTGTATAACCTTCCAAAACATGTTCTTCAACTTCATAACCGAGAGGGTGAATCCATTTTGTTCTAGGCTCAACTGCCTCCATGCAAGTACAGTCAGTCTTCTCCATGAAACATAAGGTGTCTTTGTATTTATCAATTGTCTTCTTAGGTATCTTGAACCTCTTCTGCATCTTGATCCTGAATATTTTGATATCCATGTCCATAGAAGCCTTCACGCTGCTCTCTGATGTAGCCTTGAGTGATAACTGAGACATAGTAGGTTTACTCTTGTCTAGGTAAAGATTGGCAACTTTACCTACTATGTGGAAGTAGAGATAGATGATCAACGAGCCAAACTTGAATATCTTTCTCTTGTCATGCTTAATAGCTCAAATGTTCTCAATCAGTTGTGCACGCAATAGTTCACATAGATTGTATTGAGTGTTGTCTCTCACCATCCTTATTCCTGCCATAACTATTGCTGCGAACACACTATTTAGTTTGCTTGCCTGCTAAAACTTGTATCCAAGTATCATAGTGAGTTGTTTGATATAATCCTCCTTAATAGGATCAACTGTCATACTGTTCCTATCACTTCTTGATAAACATGCTTGTTCAACTTGCTTCTTAACATCCTTACCAGTAGGAAGAACTGGTCCAATTTTAAAAAGTCTAGTCATTTCATGAATTAGGTCTGTAGTGATGTGGACACGAACCTCACCAATCCAATATAGGTCATCATGTATCCTTCTCAATAATATTTTCACCCATTCTGGCTCATAAAACTCGTGTGCATTAGAGTACTCAAAGATAGGGTTATCAGTGAGATGTGCATATTCATCCTTGAATGAATAGTCTGGTTTCATCATTGAGGCCATGAGAGTAGCAATACTGTTATCTCCAACTGTTTCCTTTTTATAGTATATGTACGCGTGAATGTCTTCTACATGCACGACTCCTAGTAGAGTCTTAGAAAATGCACCTTCTACATCATCTAGTATGGAATTGAAGGGATGCTTCTTAAACACAAATATTTTCCTTTCAGTAATGTCGAATACAACTGGAGTGGCCATACTTACTTGTTGCTTGGATAAATAGGGTTTCACGACAATTCAAAATGACGCGACTGCTGGGGTTCTGTTTCAACTTGCAATATGTTCACAAACTGATTAAATCAATACCTTTGAATGCTTTGATGCTTAGTTCTCCTGTACTATGTAAATTTTATGATCTTAGATGTAAACAATGAGAATAATCAATCAATCCACCAATTTATATAAAGTTTTTCTGCATTTAATGTCGTAAGTGCTTTTACTGAGACTTTCAAACTTTATTCAGAATGTAGTATAGATAATTCATGAATGCATACTACATTATTTTGTTATCACTGACATGAATTCAAAGGTGCATACTTAGAGATGAGTATATTAGCCACACAGGGGTTCAGAGCTAGAATAGCTCCCCCTAAGACCATGAGGGTCAACTATCCAGAAGTAGAAGGTGCATCCACTGAGGATGCATCTACTACCTTTCTCTCTTCATTATATTTCTTTAATTCAACCCAAATTTTATCTGAATTAGCTTTAGCTTACACTAACTTAACTTCTCTGGATTCTTCAAATAGAGACTTTTTAGGATTTTCTTGTCTTTGTGTTCTTGACCTGCAAAATTTTGAGATATGTCCAGCTTTTCCACATGAGTGACAGATGATAGGAGGTCTGATTTTATTCTTCATTATGTTGCATTTTTTAGCTAAGTGTCCACTGTAATTACATATCTCACATGTAATTTTATGCAAGTTTCTTTGATGTTGATTTCTCTGATTATATTGAGTCTTATTCCTTTGGTTCAGTTGTGACTGATTTCTTTGATTTGTCCTACAGTGAATAGCCCTATGACCAAACTTGTTACAGGAGTAACAATAACCATTAAAAGGTCTTACTTCTTTACAATCTCTTGCCAAGTGTCCATGCTTGTTACAAGCATAACAAGTTATGTTAACTTGATCGAGTTCATCTTTAGGTGGTTCAGTTTTAGTCTCTTCAATGTTCTCCTCTTTCCTTTCTTCTGTGGATTCTTCTTGTGATTTCTTTGTTTCTTGTATTGAATTGATTTCAATTTGAGCTATACTGTATCCCATACTAGTGCTATCACCTTTAAGTTTATGTGCATAGACCTGTGATTGAATTAGATCAGAACTTGTGTGTAATTTTTCAATCTTGTCTTTTGCTCCTGATAATTCAGATTCAATCTTATTCTTGATGTTTTCCAATTCCAAGATTTTCATATTAGCTTGCATGAGCTCTTCATCTGACTGTTTATTTTCTTTGTTCTTCTCTTCAATAGCTGTTAGGCTATTAGTTAACTAATCATTCAATTCTTCTATCTTATCCTTTAAAGATAACTTTTCTTCATTCAGTTTCTTGACCATTTTACCCAAATCATTTGTAGAGAAATCTTTCAAATTTTTTCTTAACTTTTTGATAAGCATTTGTGAGCCATCAAATTTTAGTCTAAGTTCCTCATTTTCTTTCTCAGATCTGTCTATATATTCAAGGGTTTCTTCAAGATTCTTTTTTAGATGCTTTTCTTCTGCTAAATCCATGATCTCCTCAAGTGGTTAAACTTCCTTTCAGAGGACCAGAGCTCTGATACCAATTGTTGGAAACACTGAGAGGGGGGGTGAATCAGTGTTTAAATATTTTTTCTATTTCAACAAATTTAAACATAAATCAAATATATATCAATTGGAGCTTAACACAAGAACACATAACACATAATATGATTACAGGGAAACCTTGACTAGAGGAAAACCCCGATGGGAATTAGTACCCACAACTATTGCACTAGTATAATGAACCTGTTAAAGTTCCTTTGCCATGTTAGGAGCAGTCTTTACAATGCAAGTACAAAGACCTGGTTAAAGGCCTAACCCTATTAGGAGTCTTTAAAAACAACCCTATTAGGGGTGAGGACTCACTGTCCAAGAGCTCACTCCTCAATGAGAAAGAAGGCTACAACCTCATGAGAATAGATATGCACTATATCCAAAAGTAAACTATCATATATGACACAGATGTCTGATCAATTCCGGTTATGTGCTTAAGCTATTATCTTCTTTAAGGGATCTTTTTCATACTAACATCTTTATATTGTTCTTTTATATCTCTTCTCTGCATCTTTTTTCAACACCTGTAATATACCTTTACATTGCATATATATATATATGTTTATGCCTGAATAGACGTGACTATAAACAAGACCTTAGTCGGCCCAAAAACAAAATTCACAATGCTTCCAAATAGATTGGCTTAAGTGTGTTTACAATAATTTTTAATACATGATTAAAAAATTATTACAATAGGAACTTAGTCTTTGCACAAAAAAATATTACACGCTAATCAAAAACTGAAGTCAGCTCCATACTCTGAATTCAAAACTGCTAGTGTACTTGTTCTTTCTGTAACTTATCTGTACTGACATTCCATACCATGTGTGTATAGGGTAAGCATTAAAACATATCATAGAGATTATTTCTGAAGGTTCTTAGTCTGAATCAATCATATGCACGTGCACTGGTGCTCTGATCATCTGTGTATCTTTGTTCTATTTTGTCTTCTATACTTAGTCAATTTGCACTACAAAGTTTGCTGTCAAAACTTCATATGAATTTGTTGCCATAATGACAACAAAAAATAAGTCATATACTCCCTAGGAGTCAACTTTTCAACATTCACCTTCTTGGCAGAAATTCTATTTTTGCTACCATGACGCCTGTTTGCCAGGTTTTCATTAATGGCACTTTTTTTCTTTTTTCCTTTTTTTTGTATTTTTCATTTTTTTGTATTTTATGATATAGATTAGATCTCTTGAGAAGGTGGATATAGTTGTAGAACCATGGTAAATATCATTAAACCAGAGCCAACATAAGCCACGTGCCCTCGTGATGAGTTATATAAAAACTTATCCAGATGGATTTTTGGGGAAAAGAAGAAGACAACTATTCCCATTACTATCTTTTCTTGCAAGACTAGAAGATTGTGTGAATGATAAACTCCATCCACCAGGTAGGACCATTCCATGTTTTTTATTTTTTCTAGACATTTTGCAATTTTTAGTATTCTTTTCAGGACATCACTATGTACATGAGCATTCTGAAGATGTCTCAGCTATAGAATCTTTTTAGATGAAGGGCGTTGTCGAATCCTTGAGTTGTTCTCCTTTAATGGTGGAGAGTCGATAGGCACCAGACCTAAATATTGCAGTGACAACATATGGACCAAGCCAGTTTGGTTCAAACTTCCCCTTTTGGATCCAAAGTTGGTTATTCTTAGGGTTCTCCCTCAGGACAAAGTCACCCACTTGGAAGTCCCATGGTAGAACTTTCTTGTTGTAGCTCTTAGACATTATTTTTTGATATGCTCTGAGGTGATCGAACGCCACTTTCCAGTGTTCATCCAGTAGTTCTAATTATTGGAGTCTCAAAACTCAGTATTCTTCATCTAGTATAAGCCTACACAAAGAAACCCAAAGAGATGGGATTTCAACCTCAAGAGGTAAAATTGCTTCTTACCCATATACTAGTGCGAATGGGGTTTCCCCTATAGGTGTTTTTATGCTTGTTCTGTAAGCCCATAGTGTAGGATTGATCTGCAGGTGCTAATCCCTTCCAAACTTGTTAACCGTACGATGCAAGATTTTCAGCAAATTTTTATTTGAGGCCTCGGCCTATCCATTACCTTGTGGGTAATAGATGGAAGAGAAGTGTTGCGTGATTCTGAACTTTTTGCACAACTCATCCATGATGTTGTTCTTAAATTGTCCTGCATTATCAGTGACAATGGAGGAAGGTATGTCATAGCGACAGATGATGTAGTTTGGAATGAACAGTAAGACTTGTTGTCCTATCACTTTGATGAGTGGGACCGTCTCAACCTACTTGGTGAAATACTCTGTAGCTGTGATAATGAACTTGTGTCCATTAGAAGATGAGGGGTGAATCTGCCTGATTAGATCAAATGCCCACTATTGAAAGGGCCAAAGTGTGACAAAGGGAATGAGTTCCCTTGTTTGAGTGTGGATAATATTGCCATGCAACTGACATTTCTTACAAGCTTTCACATACCTGATAGCTTCTTTCTCCATATCTGGCCAATAATACCCTGCTCTAAGAAGCTTTCAGGTTAGGGTCAGATTGTTAGAATGAGAACCACAAATTCCTTCATAGACTTCAAACAATGCATATCTGGACTCTTCTTTTTCTATACACCTAAGAAAATTACTATCTAATCCTTGTCTATACAAATCGTCAGCCACAAGAAAAAACCATGAGGCATTGTGGATAAGGTGTCATTTTTCATTTTTGGTTAGTCCATCAGAAATGATCTGATGGCACAGGTAAGAGTAGACATTGTGATAATGGGAGGATTCATGTTCAATGATTGAACACACCATTTGGGAGTTGGGGGAGTTGTAGGATGGGACATGTATTTCTTCCACTAGGAAATCATAGTGGAAAGCTTCCTCTTTTTTTTGCGAGGATGCTAATGTAGCCATGGCATCGACTACTCTATTTTGTGTCCTTGGTACTTGTTGAAAAGTGATATAAGTGAAGTATTTCTTAAAATCATCAACCATTCATTTGTAAGGCATGAGTTTGTCATCCTTAGTCTAGTATACATCATTGATTTGGTTGATTACAAGTTGAGAGTCACCATGGATATGTAACACAGAAATATTCCATTCAAGAGCTAGTTTGATTCCATTTACCAATGCTTCATATTCTTCTATGTTATCTGTACAAGGAAACACAAGCTTGTACGCCTTTGGAATGGAATAGTTTTGAGGATTCATAAATAAAAATCCTGCACCTGAACCTTGTTGTGTGAAGGATCCATCGAAGAAAATTTTCCAGGATTGGTGAGTGATGTACAGGATAGATCCATCTGGGAACTCAGCATTGACTGGTTCATTGTCTTTTAGCGGAGCATCAGCCAATTGATTAGTAATTGCTTGCCCCATAATCCATTTAGCCAATCGGCCAATGAGGGTGGCTTTACTTAGGAGATACTTTAAAGGATCAATTTTAGCCACCAGTTTGACTGAGTGAGCCAATAGATAGTGTCACAATTTCTAAGATGCAAAGACCACTGCCAGACACACTTTCTTGATCATAGAGTAGTTCATCTCATAGGATACCAATGTTTGACTGATATAATAGATAGCACATTCTTTCTTGTTTTCATCTTCTTACACTAGTAGTTCCCCCAATGATGTTGAGGTTGTTGAAATATATAGAATCAATGGTTTGCCTTGTTGAGGTGGCATGAGTACTAGTGGGTTTGCCAAGTACATTTTGATTTGAGTGAAACTATTGTCATGGTCTTCACTCCATTGATAAGTAATGCCTTTGTGCAGAGTCTTGGTAAATGGTTGTGCTCTGTCAGCCAACTGTGAGATGAACCATCTGATGGATTGAATTCTCCCTTTGAGTGTTCTCATTTAACTAATATTATTAGGAGGTGGAATTTCTAGTATTGCTTGTACATTTGCAAGATCAACTTCTATGCCTTTAGCTGAGATGATGTAACCCAAGAGTTTACCAGATGTAACACTAAATGCACATTTCTTGGGGTTCAATCTTAACTTCAATTTCTCCATTCTATCCATGATTGGGCCTAAGTCGTGGAGTTGCATCGATCATTTTCATGATTTAGCAAGAGTATCCATCTACATAGTCTTCCATGATTTTGTGCATCATATCGTGGAAGATAGTTGTCACTGCCCTTTGATAGGTAGCTCCTGCATTTTTCAAACCAAAAGGCATGACATTCTAGCAAAATGTTCTCCAGGAAAACGTGAAGGTAGTATTTTCTTGATCCTCTGGCGCAATCTTGATTTGGTTATAGCTAGAGAAACCATCCATGAGAGAATACATTTCATACCCAGTCATCATGTCCACAATCATGTCAATGTTAGGCAAAGGAAAGTCATCCTTAGGACATGCTTTGTTAAGATCTCTAAAATCAATGTAGACTCTAATGGATTTGTCTAGCTTTAATACTGGTATGATATTAGAAATCCATTCTACATAATCAATAGCTCAGATGAATCCAGCTTTGAGTAGTTTTTCCAGTTCAGCCTTGATAAGTAATGCAACATAAGGGTGCATTTTTCTGAGTTTTTGTTTTACTATTTTTACTCCAGGAGCTATTGAGAGATGATGCATGATAAGGTCTAGATCTAACCTAGTCATATCAGAGTATGTACATGCAAATTTTATCTTCTTCTCCTTAAAGAAGTCTGTGAATTCCTTGAGCTCTTCTACAGACAAAGATTTAGCCACATGAATGATGTGTGGTTGTACCTCTGTACCAATGTTCACTGGTTGAGTTGGCTCTATAAGCACTGATGATCATTCCTATAAATGACTAGGCAAGACATAAAGCATCCCATCCTCGGGCACCTCAGAGAGGTTTTCGCCTTTGGATGCATCTTTTATTTTTACTATTTTTGGGTCTAAAACTGCCACAATGTGATTTTCACCTTAAAACCCTTTTCTTTTTCTCATTTTTATTTTATAACTGAGATACCTGATGTCTGCTTCAGTCATGCTCACACTAGGTTCACTGGTGGAAGAAGTGACAGGTTTGGCGACATTAAGATAGCATGCTAAAGCATATTCATTAGGAAATTTAGGCATTTTAGCAGGTTATCCTTGTAAGGACCAATTGATAAGTTCATGATGCATTAGTGGCAAAGGCTCAATGGGTTTGAGGGCATTCATGGTATGTTCATCATAGACAGTGACTGTTCAAATAAAAAAGAGCCCTAATGACATCATCGAAGCCCATGTCAAAAATAAGAGATCCTGGTTTGTTGGACCTAAGTCCTAAGCCTTCATATATGTTGAGCATGGGTACATATCAATGTACTGTATCTACTTCTATGTATAAAGTGTCTTCTGAAAGACTATCAAACTCATACTCATGGGAGTCCATTTCAACATAAGTTTTCATATCAAGAACATGAGTGAAATCTACTCGTTGCCCCCAATTTGGATGAGTTCTACCTAAGAACTCTGCTATGGTGAGACTTCTTTCTTCTATATCCAGATCTTTTTTAGATGCAGTGGACTCCAACTCCTTGGAAGTCCTTGGTGATTCCTCAATAACACGCTCTTCAGTAGCGTTGACCTGGGGTGTTTCTTTGTCAAAGAGAAGAGCCAAGATATTAGGAGGAATTGGAGAAGGGTATACATCCTCCTCATCAGAATCATCAAAATTATCCCACATTCCTATGGGTATGTCAGTTCTTTCTACTATTGTGTTCTTCTCTTTATGAACCTGATGTATCTTTCCTTTATCTAGGCGATTCTTTGCTCTTTGTTCTTTCTTGGATAAGAACCCTCAGCTAGTTGTATCTCGAGGTCTTCTGTATTCCACAGAGATTGGTTCTTTGAGTCCATTTTGATTAGGTTTGATGGGTCCTTTACTTGAATAACACATTTTACAAGCCACCTTATACCCCACTCCAAATTTTTCTGGGGGTATTACACGTTGTTCAACTTCACTATCTTCAGGTTCCTTATATAACCAAGCCAAAGTGACTCTTTCTTCTTGTTCATCTTCTCATGGTGTGTTGGCTTTAAAAAAGTTCTCATGATAGATCTCTTGGGATATTGATGGTTTCATCTTTTCTAAAGGTCTCCCATAGGACCTAGGGGATGTGGGAAGAGATGTGATTGACAACCAGTGTCATTTATCTTGAGTTTCTTTTCCATGTCTTTCAGCAAATTTGTGGCTGATTCGGAGTGTGAAGCCTCAATGCTATGTGGGACTAGAGTTTTCACTGCTTGTCTTAATGTGTTACATGCATAGCTAGTATCTGTAGGAATAGTAACTTCCACACCATTAAATGGGAACTTGATACACTGATGGAACGTTGATGGTACTACCTGCATCTCATGGATCCAAGGTCTTCCCAATAGTATATTTTAGGCTAGAGGGAGATCCAGAACTTGGAAGGTAACATCCCTCTCAACAGGACCTAATCAGATAGGTAAAGTGACAAGTCCTTTAGAAGATCTTTCTTTTTCATCATATGCCTTGATAGTAATCTTCTTTTTAGGGTCAATGACATTCTCTGAAAGGCCTATTTTTTCAATTAACTTGTATGCGCAGATGTTTAACCCTTCGCCTCCATCTATCAAGACTTGTTTGACCCGATGTTTGTGGATCATGACTTTGATATGGAAAGGGAGATTGTGTGGATGGATCAAAGATTTGTCATCTTCTTCTGAGAAGGATAAATAATGTGATGAGGTCAAGTGACCCACCATGGATTAAAACCGATCAAGGTCTAGATCTTTTGGAACATTTACCTCAGTGAGGGCTTTGTCAAGGATCTCCCTATGAGCAGGGGAGATTTTCAACTGCTCGAAGATGGTGATCTAAGCATTGGTTCATTGTAATTGGTCAAGTATGTTGTAATTAGCAACATTAGATGAGGGAACCAATTTCAAGTTCTTGTTGGAAGTGCCAACAACAACTTTATCTATAGATGATAAAGATGGGGAAAGCTCAGGACCTTTGAGGATGATCTTTGCATGAGATCAAGTAACATCATTTGCATGAACCTGAGATTGTTCTGGTTCAAGGAGTTGGGGTGTAGACCCTTTAAACATGAAGGGAGTTTTATGTTGAGGAGCATCTTCTTTTCCCTTGATGATAACGACATTATAATATTCTTCCTCAACTGGTTCAACCATACTAATGGCATCATCATTATTAGTGTATTTATAGTTGACCTTGGCATCCATGTTTTTTCCTTTAGAGGATTCACCCTTCCCATGAGGAGGGAAGGGGTCTTTGAAGGCTTGGTGATCTAAGTTCTTATTGTGACCTCCCATAGCAATAACCTCACTATCGATGAGATCCTAGATTTTATTCCGTAATTTAAGACAAGTAGCCATTTTATGACCTTTGTTTTGGTGAAAATCACAATAAGTAGATTCATTCCACCAAGAGGGTCTTGGTTGCAGATCATAAGGTCGTGAATTATCTAGTGGAGTGAGTAATTGGTTGTCCAAGAGAGTCTTGTAAACTATGTGAAGGGGCTCTCCCAGAGGAGTGAACTCACGCTTGGGCCGAGGGGTCCAAGGTTTTGATCTAGAAAAGTTTGAAGGCTTCTTAGGTTGTGTTGTCAAAGGTAAAAGGACCTTGCAACTGCATTTGATACCCAAAATTGGGAAGGAGATTGTCTAAAAAGATGTCAAGCTTTTCAGACTCAGGTATTTTGTGAGAATACTTTGTATAAAGTTGTCTCCATCTCTGGAGAAACGTCAAGAAAGGTTCCCCATGGTTTTGCTTCAAGTTGCAAAGATCACGGATATTGATCAGATTTTGGATGTTGTGTGAATAATTTTGCAAGAACAAATTGGCAATCTCTTCAAAGGTCTTGATGTCAGTTGGGAGTCTAGAGAACCATTCCATAGTAAATCCTCCCAAAATACGCGGGAAGAGATGCATGAGGTATGTTTGATCATGTATGAACTCCATAGAGAGAGCACCAAACTCTCTCAAATGATCATAAGGATCAGCGGTACACAAGTATTTTTTGTACTTGGGAAGTTCAACTCCTTTAGGAAAAGAAGGCATGTACAGACTCTTATTGAATGGGAATGGACAGATGCTTTCTAGTGTGAACTGGGTGGCAGATTTGTCTTTATCCTTCATGAGTTGAAGGATTTGGTCTTGCATACTTTGAACTTGTTTTTGTAACTTGGATTTTTTGGTCTCTTCCTCTTGCATGATAAGAGTCTCTACATTGTAGTTCGAGGGAAACTTGGCCCCTTGATTGGCTAGTTCGAGAAGATATTTCTCTTTCTCCTCCTTCAAGAGAATCTCCATCATCTTGCAGAAGGTTTTATTGGAACAAGCCTTCGCAATGTCTATCTGGGTTATTTTTGTCTCCTCATCATTAGGGGGTCTTGGAAATGGAACTTACCACTAGTTTTAGAGTGATCATCGCCTCTATTGTGCTCACCTGATTGATGTTGGGCAGCCATCTCGCTAGTATGCAAGTGTTCAGTATGCACAGACTCAATATGAGGAGGTCGAGTATCCTAAGGTGTATTACCTATGGGAACTCTTATTTTTTCAACAATGTTAAGTACATGAAACAACTCTTCAGAATTTGTATGTTCTTCAAATAGTGGATTTTGAGCCCTACTGAAGTCTACTCGGAATGAACGTTGGATGTAAGGTCAAATAAAATGGGAGCGAGATCGAGATGATCCCTCGCTAGAAGTAGCTGATGAAGAGGATCATGAAGATCCTCTATGGTACTCTAACTATGTGATAGGCTTAGAATGACCTCTTCCTCAGTTTCGAGGTCTACTTCGTCTAGTGACACGTGGGAGGAATACGCTGCTACTTCGAGTTGCAACAGTCATAGACAAAGAATTATACAAGGGGAGTGAAATAGGATAATGCTTAGAACTGTCTCAAAATAAATGCACAAGAGTGCCAAAAGGTGAAGTATACCCAACATGAGTCATCAAGAATAAGGCTAGAACAACCAAGAGTTGACTATCATGTCGCAAGGTATGACAACACAGTAGAATAAGTAAATAGATAAGGAATGAGACACGTTTAAATGAGAATCATATAATTCTCAACCCAAGAAATCTAGTAATAGACTATACACAGGCAGGAAATAGGCAGACATACCTCAGACAAAAACTAGATTGAGCAAAGTGACTCAGAACAGACAGCAAATAGCTCACTATTTTGGCAATTTTGGGACAGTTTCATGTGAAGAAGTGTATTCTCGCGTGCAGATTCTCACAGGCCTGCATGAAGTTTTACAACCTGGAAAGGAAAAAGATCGGCTGGTCATAGAATAGGACAGTAGATAGCATAAAAATCATGCAAAGATTCTTAGCGTCTCATGGAAATATTCTCACAGATAGACGCGAAGAAGTGTTTTATCTCACAAAAAAGGGCAGAAAGCCTAGTGAAATTGTCCAGAAACAGACAGTTGAAACATTTCTCGAGACATAAAATAGATTTTGAGACATAGTAAAGAGTGTTCTCTGATAAAATACACAGTTTTAGATTGATAATTCATTTGTTTCAATGTTGTAGAACCAGTTATTGATAAAGTATGAATAGTCATGACACAAGCAGTAGTCGCAAACAATTCAACCAAGGACAAAGAAACTCAAAAGAGTGAGGGAGTCTTCAAATAGTTTTAACATTATAGATATTGATATTTTCAAAAAGACACACGCTTATCCCTAGAAATAAAATTGGTAGACAAAACAAAATCCTTGCCCCACAACTTATGCGCATACATTCACCTCACACAGTAGTATCACCCCCGAGAGGGCACCCGTATATTTGGTGTTTCCAAGGACTCAATAGTATATGTTCAAAGGTTACCCTTGAAGTAGGGGCCAGTGTCATATACCACCTTCAAGCATCCAAGTGTATGCCTATGGTGAGAATCTATGGGAAAGAATTTTCCGTCTCCCTGCACAAAGATTATGTCTCCTTTCAGTGGTGAACCAGGTAAGCATTTATCTACAAGGTGTTTAGTAGGCTTCCATATATCTACAATGGGCACCAAAAATGTGATAACTAAATGTGGGCCTCTGATTTAGCCATACACTTCAACATGGTCATTCTTCATTAGTCACACACAAGAATGAATATGAGATTATTCATCTTGCATGCATGTGTGATTCGACCTGTTACCTCCTATCTAGGAAAGGTTTTGAGTATCTCTCAGCATTCGAGAGTCCAAAAACTGAGATCAACCTAAGAATGAAGGATTTAATCTAGTAATGTAAATATGATAGTAATCTAGAAATGAGAGAGATGCAAGATTAAGTCTAGAAATGAGATTACTTGAAACAAACTAAATTAAACATGATTAATCTAAGAACATGATATTAATCTAGAAATGTGAAAGCTTGAATGCACAAATTATCAGTTAATAATCTTGTAGAAATTCGATGCGACAATGAATTCTCCTCTCTTTGAATGAGAAATGAGATTCTTTTATAGATTGAGAATCCGTTCATAATAGAAAGTTTCTGTGGAGAGAAATAGTTAACTTGTTGAGAACTAGTTGAGAATAGAAAGTTTCTTTCAGGAGAAACAGTCAACTATTGTCTTTTTGAGTAAATGAGTCAGTTAACTGATTTGTTTCTCTTTTCAATCACAGTTAACTCAGAGTTTCTATTTTTGAATTGGAGAGAAGATTTTGGAGACAATATTTAATTAAATAAATAGAATATGACCTCGTAAATGTATTTTCTCAATTATTTGAACAATTAAGTTCAATTATTGAAATGAGGGTATTTATTTAATAATTAAATATTATTTAATTCCCTTTTATGTGTTTCAGCTAAAAGGGGTGAATTTAATTTAATTAAAGTGCTAGGACTTTATAATTAAATTAATTTGATCATTAGGTTTATTTAGCCAATTATGATTGATATTTTAGGAATTAAATATAATGTATGATTAATGCATATTTAGGGTTTTTTGCATTTGACACTGAGGTCAAGTAAAGTCAGTCGAGACTCAAAATTGCCTAGTACAATAGGGATTTGATGGTTCAGAAGAATGATAAATGCAACAAAATTGGTTAGGGTTGCATGATGCCAATTTTGGGGTGTTACAAAGGCCATTCATGATGGGGAAAAAAACAACTATGTGATTACTAAACAAGGGAAGAAGTTTCAAATGGATCTTTTGACAGAACCTAATGAAGAGAAGCATGTGGGGACAAGTGTGATGCTCTTGAGTGGGAAGGAGTTCCTTAAAGTCATGAAGAAGGAAAGAGGGGTTTGTTGTGTAGTGATAGTGAAACCAAAAGAGGAGACTAAGGAGAAAGTCAATATGCCACAAGAGGTACAAGCATTGTTGGAGAAGTACCATGAGATAGTGGATAATGGATTGCCTAGTGCATTTCCACCTATGAGGGATGTGAGTCATCAGATAGATCTGATACTAGGAGCTAATCTACCTAACAAGGCAGCATATAAAATGACCCCAAGTCAGAATGCAGATATTGCTAAACAAATTCAAGATTTGCTAGAGAAGGGGCTTATAAGGAAGAGTTTAAGTCCTTGTGCTATGGAAACTATCCTTGCACCTAAGAAGAATGGTAAATGGAGGATGTGTATTGACTCTAGGACTATCAACAAGATTACAATCAGATACAGATTTCCCATGCCTCAGATTGAGGATTTGTTGGACAATTTAGGGGGTTCTTGCTACTTCTCCAAGGTGGATTTGAAATTAGGGTAGCATCAGATCGGAGTTAGGCCTCGTGATGAATGGAAGATAGCCTTCAATACAAATTTAGGGCTTATGAGTGGCTTGTAATGCCCTTTTTCCTAACAAATGCACCTAGCACATTCATGAGGCTCATGAATGAAGTGCTAGCACACTTTATAGGTAAATTTGTAATTGTTTATCTAGATGACATTTTGATCTTTAGAAGGTCTAAGGAGGAGCACATGAAGCACTTAGAAATGGTTTTGAGGAGGCTAAAATAAGAGAATTTGATGATCAACCAAGAAAAATGGGAGTTTTTGAAAAATGAACTAGTGCACCTTGTATTTGTTGTTTCTAATAGATGCATGAAGATGGATCTTGATAAGGTCAAGTCTATATTGGATTGGCCAACACCTAGGTCCATAGGGGATGTTAGGAGTTTTCATGGATTAGCTTCTTACTATAGGAATTTTGTAAGAAACTTTATCCTTTTATGTGCACCAATACTAAACATTATAAAAGGAGGAATCAAATGTCAGTTCAAGTGGATAGAAGCTACAGATAAAGGCTTTGAAATGTTGAAGAAAAATATAGTAGAACTGCCTACTCTTAGGTTTCCTAAATTCAATCAGTTATTTGTGGTGGAGTGTGATGCTAGTAAGATAGCCATTGGGGAAGTGTTGAGTCAAGAGGGGCACCCTGTGGCATTCTTCTCAGAGAAGTTGAATGAAGCCAATCAAAAGTACTCCACCTATGATTTGGAGTTGTATGCAATGATACAAGCACTCAAAAAGTGGAGACATTATATCCTACCAAAGGAATTTCTAGTCTATACATATAATCATGCCCTTAGCTTCTTGAATGGGAAAGAGAAGTCAAACCAAAGACACCTAAAATGGGTAGAATCTTTGCAAATCTACACTTTTGTCATAAAACACAAGAAAGGTGTTAGAAAATAAGTTGCAGATGCTCTCAGTAGGAGGGTCTTGACTATCCAGGATATACAATTGCAAAGTGTAGGGATGAATGACCTTAAAGATCTCTACAAAGAAGATAAAGATTTCACGGATTTTTATGAGGCATGTGAGAAGTTTCAACAAGGATTTAAAGTGGATTTTACTAATTATATGTTGCAGGAAGGGCTATTGTTCAAAGGACACTTGTTGTGTATACCTCAATGTTCAATGAGGGAGAACATAATCAAGGAAAAACACCAAGGTAGCTTGGGAGGCCACTTTGGAGTGCACAAGACACTTGAGCAAGTGAATAGGCATTACTATTGGTCCAAACTACAGTCAGATGTCAGAAAGTTTGTGGAGCTATTTCAGATATGTCAGAGAGCCAAAGGAAAAAGTAGCAACACTGGATTTTATCAGCCTCTATCCATACCTTAGAGACCTTGGGAGTGCTTGAGTATGGACTTTGTTTTGGGACTGCCTAAGACACCAAGAGGACATGAGATTGTGTTTGTAGTGGTGGAAAAGTTTAGCAAGATGGCACACTTTATTCCTTGCAAACAAACCAATGATGCTTCACATATTGCAGGTCTATTCTTTAGAGACATAGTGAGAATCCATGGATTGCCACTAAACATAGTAAGTGATAGGGACAGTAAGTTTGTGGGTCACTTTTGGAGGACCCTTTGGAAGATGTTAGGGACAAAATTATCTTTCTCTTCATCCTATCACCCTCAGTCAGATGGGAAAACTAAGGTATTAAATAGGTCTTTAGGAAACCTATTAAGATGCTTGACTAAGCAGCATGGACAGTCATGGGATCACATTATAGGACAGGCAGAATATGCCTATAATGACTCCATTAATAGGAGCACTAGTAAGAGCCCATTTGAGATAGTTTATGGGGATAATCCAAGAGGGATCTTGCAGTTGAGGGATTTCAGTATACAGGATAGGAGGAGTGCACAAGGAGAATCCTTTGCAGAATAGATGAAGGAGCTTCATGATCAAGTCAAGAAGACTTTACAATAGCAAGTGGACAAGTATAAGTCTAAGGCAGATAAGACAAGGAGGGATTTGATGACATGTAACTGATTGAATGTTTGAAGATGTTAAGTTGATGATTAGTTGATGAAATTAAAATAGTTAATGGATTGTATTTTCATTGATGTCAACTTGATATAATTTGTATACTGCTAAAGAATTCAAAGAACCAATGAATCAAAGGTTATGCTATTAGTAATGCATAAAAGTTAAGTATTCACAAAGTAACTGTTTACACTGACGGAGTGCACACCGACGGATAGACAACCCCGATGAGAAGAAATTCACAGTGTTGCTCGATGAGAAAAGTTACAACATTACCAACAAGCACAAACCACAGAATTGCCTGACATATATAGACAACCCGACGGATACAAACAACCTTGATGAGCACAAAAAATAGAGTTGCCCGATGGATACAGACAACCCCAATGAGCACAAATCACAGTGTTTCCCAACGGACGGAGATCCAGAAGACGACAAGAGTCTCACTGATGGAACTGTCAGTTGTTACTAATGGCTAACTGAAGTGTTGATCGACAGAACAAGGAGTTTAGAAATGAAAAAAGAATTAGCTATCAAGAGAAAAATATAGACTTAACTGGTAGTTATCATTGTTTTCATTGACAAGATAAGCCAAAGATAAGTAAAGGATTTAAAGATGATTTGTCCAGTTGGAAAGAAGATCTCTATGAGATAAAACATGAGTTTTGATTTAAATCTAATTGGCTACAATTGTGGATCACGCCAAGATCAAGAAAATCAAAAACAATGAAATCATGTCTATATAAGAGACAAGCTAATTAATTATAAAAAAAGGGGAGTGACCAAGAGAATAGATGCTAAGGAGAATCTAAAGAAGAAGAAGAAAGTCTTTGTTCAAACCTGATCAATCAAGCTAAGGAAAGAGATAAATTTTGCAGACACCGACGAACAAAGATAAAACATCACAGAGAAGAACAGTTTGGAGCAAAGGTATTAAATTGATAACATTTATCAGAAAGTTAATGTGATTATAAAAGATCTGAAAATCAGCAAGCATAAGTTGTATATGTGAAAAGATCATCCTATTTTAGTTTAACCATTGATGCAGAAAGTCTCTTAATAGAGAAAGACTTAAAAGTCTTTTATATATTGAGATACATCCCAAGGAGTATCAAAAAGTTTTATCATGAAGATAGCATGAGATGCCAGATACCTATTGATAGGCCAAGAGAGTGGTTGATCAAGGATGGTAGCATAGAGATGCCTGATATCAAGTGAAAGACTAATATTTTAAATCCTGTAACAAGGTCACACCTAACAGTGTGTTTGTAACCTTTAACAGGGTTGGCTCTTCATCGAGCTCACTTTAGAAGAGTGAAAATTTGGGGTACCGGTCCCAGTGGTTTTTTCCCTTAATAGGGTTTCCATGTTAAAAATCCATGTGTTATGTTTTTCTATGAGTCATTACTTTATTGTTTTGCATTTCACCTAAGTAAATATGGATGATCGGTATACACTAGTTATTTACTGAATTTTGGTAAATTGAAAGACTGCTTATTGGTAAAAGTAAGAATAAAGTTCAATAGAGTAATCTGAGTAGTAGTCATTTGTTATTAATATTTCAAGGAAATCATCTTGTAGGACTGAAGATAACTAGAGGATTAATATTGTGGTACTAAGTTTTTGGGATTGATTTTAAGGATCAAATTGAAGCCACTGATTCACCCCGCCCCCCCTCTCAGTTATTACTAAGAATTGGTATCAAAGCTTGTGTGCTTAGAAGGAAGGTTTCAAGACCTAAATCAAAGATCACAAGATGAACTGACGAGATGTGCCCAAGCTGAACAAAGACAACTTTGCTTTATGGAAAAGCAGGATAAGACTCCACTTATCAGGTATTGGTAATGATGTTACTCAATTCCTAGATACTGAATATGTGTTGCCCACAACACCTCACACAGTTGATCAATTGAGAGAGAAGCATGAGCACAACTGCATGGTGATAGAGCTTGCTTCCTCACTCTCTGATGTTGCATTTGAAGATGTCAAATCATGCACAACTGCAAAGCAGATGTGGGATAAATTGAAGCTTGTACATGGAGGTGATACAAATGTTCCGAGAGCCAAGGCAGAAAGCCTTAGAGGGAAGTTTGATGATCTCAGAATGAAAGAAGGTGAAAACATCACATAGTACAACACAAGAATCAAAGAAGTAGTCAATGCTATCCGATGATTTGTAGGTACACTTGAAGAGGAAATAGTGGTAAGTAAAATTCTAAGAATGTTACTGCCTGTATATGTGATTAGAGTTTCTGCTATTCAAGAAATGAGAGCAGTTGCAAACAACACAGTAACTCTAGATAGTTTGATTGGAAGACTGATTTCATTTGAGATGAATAACTTTGATAATAGTGTCTTACCAAGTATAGAGTCTGCATTTAAATATTCTATGAGAATAAGAAAATCAAATCATAAACACACTACAAGAAGGGATAGTGATAGTGAAAGTGAAGAAGAAGATTTCAATGAAATCGAGCAGATTGAGAAAAATAAGACATGGACACTTGTACCAAGACTAGATGACAAAAATGTCATCGATACCAAATGGATATTCAGAAACAAACTGAATGAGAATGGAGAAGTCACAAGAAATAAAGTGAGATTAGTCTGCAACGGATATGTACAAGAAGAAGGAATAGACTATGGGGAAACCTTTGCACCTGTTGCTAGACTAGAAGGATTTAGAATCCTACTTTCTTATGCTGCTTACAAAGGATTCAATGTATACCAGATGGATGTCAAGTCTACATTCCTAAATGGAATACTTGAAGAAGAGGTATACATTGAAAAACTAGAAGGGTTTGTTGATCCAGACAAGAGAAACATGGAATCTAGAATTCACAAAGCCCTATATGGATTAAAACAAGCTCCTAGAGCTTGGTATGAAAGACTCCACTCCTATCTCATTAGCATTGGATTTGTAAGAACTAGTGAAAACAATAATCTTTACTTGAAGGAAGATATTGATGCTAACATTCTGATTGCTGAGATTTTTGTTGATGATATCATTTTTGGTGGAAATGAAATGTTATGTCAAAAGTTTGCTAATGAAATGAGCAAAGAATTTGAAATGTCTATGTTTGGGGAGATCAAGTTGTTTCGTGGACTATAGATCATGCAACAAAATGTGGGCATATATATCACTCAGTCCAAATACATCAAGGAAGTATTGAAGATATTCAAAATGGAAGATTCCAAGCCAGTTGGAACATCGATGGTTACTGGATGTAAGATGACTAAGGAGGACAAGTCACCTGAGGTAAATCAAACTTTGTGCAGATCAATGATAGGAAAACTCATGTATGTAGTACATGTATGCACCCTAAAATGGTCGCCCAGACTATGGACCCCATTTATCATTTTATCATTTTATCAATTCCTAAATCAATGCTTTGGAACATTTTCAATTCAAATCAATTTCCTTGATCAAATTGTAATTGATTCAATTATTTTAATATTTCCTAAGGTTTGATCATTTTTATTTAATTAAAAGATTTAATCTCCCTTTTAATTAAATAAAATTCATTTTATTTAATTAAATAAAATTCCTCCCATTTACTTAAATAAAATTCTTCTAATTTATTTAATTATAAATAAATCCCTCTTTTAATTAAATACATAAAAATCCCCACTTAAAGCACTTTATTTGATGAAAAAGGAAATAAATTAAATAAAAATTAAATTAAATTAAATTAAAATCCCTTTTTCTTCACATCTTTCTAAGTGGTGGGATTTTTGCCTCTTAATCATAGCCTTTGATTTTTTCCTCTTAATCTCTACCATCCATTTCTCTTTAAAAGGGAACCTATCCTCATTCTCATATAGAATTTTTAGGTATTGTTATGCTGTAGGTTTGGAGAGCAATTTTGGAGGAGAATTTGAGCACTCAAGCTTGGATATTGCAACTTCTCTCTTCTTGTCTTCTTCTTGCATCCATGGCTATTCATGTAGATTAGATTCATGTTTCCTTTCATAGATTAATCTTGCATTTTTATTTCTTTTCATAGAATAATCATGCATTGTTATCATTTAGACTAATTTCCTTTTATGCATTGCAATCATATAGAATAGATTTCATTTTCATACATTGAATCTCTCATTTCATGGTGTACTTGCATAGGCATAACTAGGTCAATCTGGGGGCCTTCATCACAAACCTTTGCACTCCATGACTAGGGAGCTATGAGTCGATATTTGAGACCTCATTCTTGAGAAACCTTGAATGGAATGATTCATAGAAGTGTGACTACTTTTTAGCACACATTTTTGGCTCCCACCATGGGGCAGAAGATTCATTTTCTGTCACTATATTATTTTTCATAATTTATTTTTGGATTTTTGTATTTTCTGTACTTTTGCAGGAAATTTTCACGAGATATTTTGCATGTCTACAGGCAAACTTTTTTTGGATTTTGCGTTTCGTCGGATGGCTCTGTGAATTTTCACGCGGCACTGTGCAAATCTTCGCGTGACATTCGACACAGGCTCTGTGATCTATTACTGTTTACTATTTATGTACTTTTTATGTTGTCTATACACTTCTTCGTGTGAGATTATGTGAATCTTTGTGCGACACTATGCGAATCTTCGCGCTACACTCTGAGAATCTTTGCATGAGATTTTGCACCAGAGATATGTTTTTCATTGCTATATTTATATATCTATGTTTTCCTTGCTAACCACTAATGTTTACTATTTCTGGTGGTTTGTGATTTGTTGTTGCTATTGTTGTTGCTGATTTGGACTTGCGTGGATAAACAAAAAAACGTTCTCAATGCATTGGATTTGAGGTATTTTATTGATCTCTATAACATTTAGATTTTGGAAATAAAATGAACATCTCATGTGTTTAGCTTGAGTGTTTCTTGCTTTCATAGATCACATTTCCAATTGGTGCTCTAAAAATGGACCTGGATTTGCTTCCTTACATATATGTTTCACATAATAATTAGGCCCTATGAACACTATTTGTGGCGATCTTGAGAGAGTGGGCTTCATTCACTTGTCTTACATGCAAAGCTCTTCTTGATGATAGATCCCCTTGTAGGTAGGGAAGGATTTTTCATTACTTCAAACTTGGTTTTGTCTTCTACTTTGATTGGTACTTTCTCTCTTGAGATTGGTGGTTATTGTTGTTGATTTTACCTTGGGTGAGGTGATTTCAAGTTAGTGGGTCAATTAATATTGTTCTCTATGTTTGGGTGAGGTGAAGAGGCTAGAGGATTATGCTCTTTTCCCTTTTGGGAGAATCAGAAACTTGGAACCCTTGAATCCAAACCAAGTCCCCATGTGGTCCATATTGTGATTCTTCCTTGTTAGAGAGGGTTAATCATAGTGGACATTCCCTTTATTGGGTAAACCATGTGGACAGAACCTCAACAAGTAATAGCCATTTTTGTCACGGTAGCAACAACCACTATATAAATGTCCTTATGGAAGAAATCTCCATGGGTGTAGTTTCTTGTGGGCTGTCAGATCTCTTCAGTAGCTCCTGATTGATTAAATTCTTGGACTGTGTCAAAACCTTGGTGCACCAGGATTGGATTTCACCCACTTGAGATTGCAAAAGTTGCAGAGTCAAATCATTACTACGAACCATAGTGCAACCAAAATTTCCTTTCTAGGACTATGTGCATGATTGGAAAACATTTTTAGAACATACACAAGTAAGATCTTTATGGAGTAGAAATACTATGACACTATCCATGTTCATGTGCAAGGTTGCTTTGTCCCTTGCTCATTGATTGTAGACATTGATTGCTTGAACTCCCTGATTGTTGTTCTGCGTGCCTAATTGATGAAAAAAATCTGTTAATGCATCTAGTTGGTTATTTAAAACAATCAAAAACTAAGTTCTGTTGCCTTCCCTCGCGTGAGAAAACTATTTCTTCATGCGGTTTACTACGTTTCTTCCTGCGGCTCTA
>MU225721.1:612606-631381 GCA_018584345.1 Thuja plicata
AAAAAAATCTGTTAATGCATCTAGTTGGTTATTTAAAACAATCAAAAACTAAGTTCTGTTGCCTTCCCTCGCGTGAGAAAACTATTTCTTCATGCGGTTTACTACGTTTCTTCCTGCGGCTCTATGCTAATCCTCGCGCGATATTCTACAAACTTGTTGTTAGTTTACTATTATCCTGTCACACCAGTCTGGTCTTTCTTTGAGTGGCTCTATGCATTTTTTCATGTAGTCCTGTGCTAATCCTCACGCAAGAAATATTTTCGTTGTGCGAAACTGTCTGCCAGTGAGCTATTTGTTGTCATCTTCCACTTGCTTGCTTGCTGCTCTATCATTTTATAGTTTTCCCTAGTTGATCTGGGTCAGATTGGATTACTTACCCCACTGTTAGAAGCTTGTTTATGCTTTGGATTCTTTCATTTTGACCTCTTGGATTAGCAATCTTTGATTTCACAAGTGACCTTTCTTGGAAGCTTGGTGAGCTAGGAACTGTCCTTGTTGAAAAGATAAACCTTTAGATTCTTTGATAACACACTTGGAGAGTTTTGGTAGTCTCTTGTCCATCCACTTTCATACAATTTCAATCTCAATTAATATAATTTGGGTAAGACCATCCTCCTGATCCATATGTGCTAGGGTATTCACCCAAATTTATTGGGCACCTCTATGGCAGTGTTGGCTTACATGTCTTTGCAATATTCTATCTTATCACATCCTTTTGGACAAGTTAATGCCTTTACTATCCTAGTTTGGTACCAACATTTCTTAGAGTAATCCTATCAACTAGTACCTTTTATTTCATCCTAGTTACAACAAGATATCAAGTAAATCAAGGAAAATGACCTCAAGTGGTTTTTAACCAATTACCTTTAGTTCAAACTTACCAAAAACATAAGGGGAAAGGACCCATATTTGATCAATCACCTAGGAATATCTTGGAAGTGTGGTTTGATTCCAAGAGTCACCTTAGTGAGTTGGGTACCCCCTTAGTATCTTCTCTCTCTTCTATGGATATGAGTTACACAATGAATCAGAGGGAGAGGGAAGCCATGGATAAACATTATGATGATATGTTTGCAAAGAGTAGAGATGCTATTTCATTCAGTGGTTCCTCTCATGACAGTAGACCAACCGCACCCCTTATTTCAACAAGATATTTAGATGTAAACCAAAGGGCTGAGGGAGAGAGAGGGAGTTAAGAGACATGCTTATGATGATGAGTTGTCACAACATGAGAACCATGGAGATGAACTTTATGACACTCATGTCAATACAACTTATACCAACAACTTGTTTAGAAATTCAAGACCAAGTTCACCACTCAAGACCTCTTCAGGTTACATGAATGAAAGGATTAAGAGGATTGACCATGAAAAGAAATCATTCTAGGATGAACAAGCTCATAAGGAAGAACAAATTAGACACCTAGATTCGGAGAGACAAACTTTGGTAGAAATGGAAAAGAAAGCCTTTCAAGAAGAGAAAGATAGGCTCTTGGCTTGACAAATCAATGATCCATTCAATAATATGCATGTTAGTGGTGGAAACAATTCTCCTCCATCCACTCCTCCTAGGACTCCACAACGTAGGAGACATTCAAGATCACCATCATGATCTCCTAGCCTTAGGGGAAGAAGAGTTTATAGACATGATTAGTATAGGAGAAAAACCCCTCCTAGGAACTCAAGACAACCTTCCCAACATGCTCATTCTGGTTCACAATATGGGGGTGGTAGCTTGAGCTTTTTCTCATACCTCCCAAGACTTCATGAAAATGCAACAAGAGCCACTTTTTCAATAGTATGTGGAGAAAAATAAGGATAAGTTCCTAGAGAGCCTAATCAACAAAGGTGCTAGAGTCCCCTACAACTCTGATGTGGATAAAAAGATTAAGAAACAAGGCCCATCCCAAGAGGAGAAGATTAATGAAATGCAAAGAACAATGGACAAGATGTTCGCACCTAAGAATTCTTTCTCATTGGAATCAATTTGTCCTAATCCTTTTGATAAGAGTGTTGACATGAAAGAATTTCCTAGAAAAGTTGAAATTCCTCAATATGACAAATATGATGAGAGTGGAGATCCACATGATCATGTGCGCCAGTTTTATACCACAAGTTTTGAGTTCCATCAAGATGACTCATACCTTATGAGGTTATTCCCAAGGAGTCTTAAGGGTCAAGCAATGGAATGGTTTACTAAGATAACTCCCACTATTAAGACTTTCAAAGAACTTGTTCACAGATTCGTTCAACACTTTACATACAATGTTTCAAGTTCTATCACTTTGTTGGACTTATGTAGCTTAAAGCAGAATCAAGGAGAATCCTTTGTTACTTTCTTGCAAAGGTGGAGACGAAAATGCTCTTTCTATTCTAGAACTATTCCTGACAATGAAAAGATAGACATTCTTGTTAGTAATTTGGTCCCCAAAATGCGGTATGAAGTTAATAAAATGGTTTTTGATTCATTTGACACCATGGTTGAAACCACATGTAGAATTGAGGATGTTTTAAGAGAACAAGGAATTTTGACTAAACATGGTAATAACAACAACAATGGTCAAAACAATAACTCTAATAAGGATAAAGGGAAGAACCAAAATTGGAATAGGAACAAACAAGTGATTAATGATGGAGTTGTGGATTCCTTCCAACCTAAAGATCAACCTGTGCTCCACTTATCTAGTACTATTCAAGCTACGAAGCTCAATACCTCCAATAAAAAAGAAAGTAAGCCAAGCTACCAAGGTAAGCCTACGAGTGAAAGACGTCAATTTGCAAAACTTGGTTAGTCATATGGGGATATTTTAAATAAACTTATCGCTAAAAATATTGTACATCCTCAAGATCCTGTGCATTTTTATATACCTGAAGTTAAACCACATTGGTGGAAGGAGAAGGCCTTTTGCGTCTTTCATAATGGTATTGGACATGACGTTGAACACTACTAGAAACTCAAGCATATCATTCAAGATCTCATTGAGAGTGGAAAACTTACAATAGATGGATTGAACACCAACACTGATCATAAGGAATTCAAGGAACCTTTTCCCAAATATGAAAAGGGGGAAACCTCTAAAGTTAAGAATGGAAAAGCTGAGATCAATTGTACTTGCACAGGTGCAGAGAATACAATCAACATGCTTGGATTTGTGGAAGAAAATGTTAACATGATGAGTGGCAGAGATCCCTATGGTTATGATCTAGATGAAGACTCTCCTCCTATTTTTGATAAAGAACCTATTGCGGTGCTAAGGAGTCCCAAATCTAGAGGGTCGTCTCAAGCTCTTAATGTTGTTACAAAAATTCAAGGTCCCATTGTCATTAGAGGACCCAATTCAAGCCAATCCAATAAACCTAAGCAAGTGGCATCCAAGCATGTCACCTTGAAACCAGCTGTCAATCCTAAGTCAAGCTATAGCCTTGTTGATCAGTTGTAGAGAACCCCAGCTTAGATTTTGATCTTTGAGCTCTTAGAGTTTTCTCTAAGACATAAAAAAATCCTTGAGGATGCTTTGCACACAACAAATTTTCCCAACAACTTAGATGTCGATCAATTCCAAAATATGGTTAATCATGTTGCTACCCCTCATTGCCTTTCATTTTCAGAAGATGATGATAAAGCTTTGAGCCATCTACACAATCTTTCCCTTCATATTGAGGTCATGATCTATAGAACCCGTGTCAGGCGCGTGTTGATAGATGGGGGTGTTGGGATTAATATTTGTTCTTTTAGTCTTTTGAAAGAATTGGGTTATTCTGAGAAAGTCATAGATACCAAAAAAAGGATAACTATCAAAGCCTATGATGAGGCAGAAAGAAGTTCCAAGGGGTTGGTCATCATTCTTGTTAGGATTGGCCCTATTGAAAAAGACATTGTATTTCAAATATTTGATGCTAGACCCCTTGCGTATAATATCTTACTTGGTAGACCATGGATTCATGATATGCAAGCAGTTTTTTCTACCTAACATCAATGTGTTAAGTTCCCCTACAGTGGAATAGAGATTTGTATACCTGGGGATAACACTTTATCTATTAATTCAATTTCAGCAGGGGCTCATGTTCCCCTCAATAGAGAAGCAGAAGATTTTGATGCAACCTTAGCTGAATGCAAAGACAAGCTTAAGTCGATAGACCTTGGTATGGGGGGTATCAACTCAACTCCCTCACAACATTGCTAGTTTCACCTTGGTATTATGGATAGCCTTCATCAGAAAAGAAACCTTCCTCTTCATCTATGACCTTATTTTGCAAATTTGTAGAATCATCAGTGCCCATTGAAAATGAGAAAGAGGAAACATTTGCTAGAAACTGGATCTATAGAGAAGGAAAATATATGCACAATGAAAAATTCTCTCCATCTCCTAAGGCTTATGGAAGAGGATATACCTTTGTCAAAAAGATGGGCTATCTTGGATATGGCCCCCTTAATCATAATTTGGATGCTAGGTCTGAACCGCTTGATCATGCTCAATTTGGACGCAAGTCTAAGAAGCCAGTTGGACTAGGATTTGAAAATTACAACAAGCGCACTAATCCTCTTTTTGAAAATTTGGATAGTGACGATGAACCAGAATATGTACCTATTTTGACAAACCAACAAGATATGTGTGAAGATTGGGTCCCTTCCACTAATCTCCTTTGGGGAGATCTAGATATTTCAGTCACCCATGCATCAGTTGCAACTTTAGAACAAGAATCAGATATAGAAGATCCTTTGAGAGAACATCAATGAAAGAATCTTGTTTGTTTAATGGAAAGAGAAGGTGACACTGGACCTTCCACCTCAAGACGTCCCAAACCTTCATGGTGTAAGCATCATAGTCGCAGTTCAGTTATAAGTTCTAATGAGTATGAATGGGACTCTTTTTCAGAGCCCTCCATAGTTGACAGAGATATTGATGTTGTTCACACTTATAGTTCTCAACCCGAGGTAGGAAATGAGTCACATGTAGGATTAGAATATTTCAACCCATGTGTTGCCTTAGTGGACAATTCTTCACTTGTTAGGATGAATCCTAATTTGGGTAGCTTGGGGGGATACTTAACGAACTTTGACTCTTTAGTCCCCAGCGATAATATCATTTAGATTCATAACCTTGAACCAATCATTGACTTACCTCTTGTTCATTTTGATCTTATTGATTGGTCCCAACGCTTTCAAGAACCTGATCTTTTACATTCCAAAATTATTATGAGATAGCTTGTTACCTAAATGCCATTGAACCCATAGTCTCTTCCACCAATGAAATGGCTACCAGCATGATAGAGCCAGACATCAACTACCTTAGTCACAAGATAAAAAGAAAAGAAAATAAAAAGAATAGGAGTTCTGATGGTGAAAACCACTGTGTGGCAGTGTCAGAACCAAAAAAAGTAAAAAGAAATGACGTATCCAAGGGTGAAAACCTCTCTGAGGCCCCTAAGGATGAGGTACTTGATCGTCTCCCTAGCTATTTTCAAGAGAGATCTTTAGTGCTTATCAAACCAACATAAGCAGTCAATGTGGGTATAGATGAGGCTCCACAAATAGTACACTTGGCTGAGTCCTTGTCACCTCAAGAAAAAGAAGCTTACACTAAGTTCTTATAGAAAAAGAAGATCAATTTTGCATGGAATTATTCAGATATGCCAAGATTGGACATAAATCTTATTATGCATCACTTTTCCATAGCTCCAAATGTCAAACCAATTAAACAAAAATTGAGAAAGATGCATCCTCACATAGCTCTTCTAGTCAAAGCAGAATTAGAGAAACTCCTTGGTGCAAAATTCATAAGAGATATTGCCTATGTTGAATGGATATCAAACATTGTACCAATTTCCAAACATGATAAATCTATTTGAGTTTGCACAGATTTTAGAGATCTCAAAAGAGCATGCCCAAAGGATGACTTTCCACTTCCCAACATAGACATGATAGTGGATATGACTGTGGGTTATGAGATTTATTCCTTGATGGATGGATTTTCTATGTACAGTCAAATTAAGATAGCTCCTGAAGATCAAGAAAAGACTGCATTCACTTGTGAATGGGGTACCTATTGTTGGAACGTTATGCCTTTTGGATTAAAAAATGCAAGAGCTACCTATCAATGAGATATGACAACTATTTTTCATGACATGATGCATAAAAACATGGAAGATTATGTGGATGACACCTTGGAAAAGTCTAAACAAAGAGATACACACTTAGACGATTTGGAAGTCATTCTAGATCGCATGGAACAGTTTCAACTAAGGTTAAATCCTAAAAAGTGTGCATTTGGAGTCACCTCTGGAAAACTACTTGGATTCATCACTTCAGCAAAAGGAATAGAGGTGGACCCTAAAAAAGTTCAAGCAATCATAGATATGCCACCTCTTAGAGGAGTCTTTAGGGATGTCTTCAATCTATAAGGAGATTTATTTCACAGTTGGCAGATAGAGCTCAACCTTTCAATAAGAACTTACATAAAGGAGTCAAATGTGTTTGGAACGAGGATTGTCAAAAGAGCATAGATCAAATCAAGAAGTACTTGGCAAATCCTCCTATTTTAATGCCTCCTATCCAAGGGAAACCACTTATTTTATACCTTTCAATGACATAATCTTCCTCGGGGGCATTACTAGCTCAACTTGATGAAAATGGAAAAGAAAGAGAAATATACTACATTAGTCGTACTCTTGTTTCATATGAGGTTAACTACACCAGCATTGAGAAAGCTTGCCTTGATGTTGTGTTTTCTTCTCAAAAGTTGTGACATTACATGCTTGCACACACTATACACCTCATAGAAAAAATAGATCCACTCAAGTATTTTCTAAGTAAGGTTTCCCTCACAGGTAGACTTGCTAAATGGATGATGATACTTTTAGAGTTTGACATAGAGTACATTGAGCGTAAAGAAATCAAAGGATAAGCCATAGTAGATCAATTGGCTAATTTCCCATTACAAGATGATGCACCTATTCAAGTTGACTTCCCAGATGAGCACCTCATGCGTATGACTGAAAGAACATGGAAGATGTTTTTTTATGGATCTTTTATGCAAAACAGTTCAGGAGCTCGTGTTTTGTTTCTTTCTCCTCATGGGTACACGATTTCTAAGTCTTACAAATTATTGTTCCCATGTACAAATAATATTGCTGAGTGTGAAGCTTTAACAAATGGACTTAAGATGGCCATAGAATGGAGAATCATAGAGTTACACATCTATGGGGATTCATAACTGATAATCAACCAAGTTAATGATGAATATCAAACAAAACATGAGAAAATGGTTGATTCCTTGAAACACTACTTCACATTTGTCACATTTCAGAAAATCCCTAGAGTAGAAAAAAAAGCAACTGATGCTATGGCTACACCTGCTTCACTCCTTCAATTAGAGCAACATGAATCTAGATTTGAATTCCTGGTGGAAGAGCTACATCACCCTATCTTTGACTCCCAAGAAATCCATGTCATTTGTACACTTGTTGGTCATGAGTCATCATGTTATGGTGCCATTTATTCATACCTTCATGATGGTATTATTCCTAAAACCTTTAACTGATCTGAACACAGAAATGTTACCCAAAATGCCTCTCACCATTCCCTTATCATTGGTGATTTGTATAGGAGGGGTCTAGATGGAACACTTCTTAGATGCTTAGAAAAGGAATAATCCAACCAAGCGTTAGTTGACATTCACAAGGGCATCTGTGGGGGACACTCCAATGGTCTTTCCATGGCCTGAAGGTTGCTTAGGGTAGGGTACTATAGGCCCACGATGTAGATTGATGCAGTAGCTTTTGAAAAGTCATGTGAAAAGTATCAAAAACATGGTAACTTGATACATGCTCTAGGCAGGGAGCTCATTCCTTCTATATCTCATTGGCCATTTCAGCATTGGGCCTTTGATCTTGTTGGGTAGATTCATCCCATAGGTGGACACAAGTTTATTATCACTGCTACTGATTACTTCACTAAATGGGTAGAAGTTGTCCCACTTTCTGTTGCCTCAGGCAAGACAATTTCTCTATTCATTTTGAACCATATCATCTGTCGATATGGAGTGTCTTCTGAGATTATCACTGACAATGAAGGCCAGTTTAAAAATAAGGACCTTAAACAACTCTACAAGAAATTCAAGATTAAACAACATTGGTCCTCCATTTACTTTCCACAAGGAAATGGTCAAGTAGAGGCATCAAACAAGACCATTCTTAAAATCTTGCATAGAACTATCTGTAAGAATGGTAGAGATTGGCATTTATAGATAAATTTGGCTTTGTGGGCCTATAGAACGAGTATTCATAGTCCTACTGGGGCTACTCCTTTTTCCCTTGTATATGGTGCTAAAGTGGTGTTACCTTTGGATGTTCAGATTCCTTCACTTTGAGTTTCTCTCCATGGTCTAGTTTTAAATGAAGATTATCGTGCCATGAGACTTCAAGAGTTAGAACTTCTAGATGAAAAATGTTACGCATCATTTGACCATATGAGGTTTTATCAAAAGTGCATGTCCAAAAACTTCAACAAAAAGGTTTGCCGTAGAGAATTCCAAGTGGGAGATCTTGTCCTACGTGAAAATCTTAAGAATCAACAGCATAGAGATCAAAAGGGAAAATTTGAACCTAATTGGCTTGGACCTTATATCATTATAGCAAATTTTGGTTCAGGTGCTTATTTATTGTCTACAAAAAAGGGAGAGAAGCTCCTTGATCCTATCAATGTCTTGCACCTAAAAAAGTTCTATCCATTATGCCCATTCTATCTAGGGGCATCCTTTGTACGTAATTATTGATCTTGAAAAAATTCAAAAAAAATGATATATTGTCAAAAATTCTAAAAATAAGAAAATGTCCTGAAAAAATGATCATCTTAGTGAAAACCTAGCAATAGGAACTTTGATGTATCTCAGAAAAAATTATATATTCCAAAAATACAAAAAAATTTAAAAAATAAAAAAAATAGAAAAAGTGCCTTGGTGAAAACATGGAAACAGGCGCCTTGGTAGCAAAAATTCAAAAAAAATATAAAAAGTCCTGAAAAAAAAGAAGAAAAAAATGAAAAAATGAAAGAGAAAAAATTGTAATAAAATCCAAGTGGTGAAAACCTGGAAACAGACGCTACTTGAGGCCTTTGCACCCCTATTTCTTAGTGTGTGTCCTCGACACTTAGCCCTTCTTCATCATGCCTTGTCCTTGTTGCCTTGGTCTGGAATTGCTCTTTGTCTTTGTCTAGGGGCATACTCATGTAATCTTTTGTCTCTTGGATGCGTTAGTCTTTAGGACATCCCAAAAATGGTGTTTTTCAGCACCACCCCAACTATATTTTTTAATACAACCCCTGACATCGAGTGTTTTTCTACACTTATCAGTTTGGTCTTACTTCATTTTTTCATGTGGTCTTACTTGCTTGCGAGCATTTGATCCTTATCCTCGAAACTCAGTATCAGTTAACACACTTAAATTTTTAAACGCAACACTTAATGCTTGAGCTATGTCATGATCTTTTCTTTGTGTGCTGACTGTTATTGATTTTTGTTGAGTGTCCTTGTCTCATAAGTCTCTCCATGATGCATAGCTAGAGGACTTGGGGCATGGGGCATGTTTTTATTTGCTTCCTGCTTTATGCTTCACTGGTTATACACAACCATTTTTCTGGTCATCCTGGCCTCTATGCCCTGATGCCAACATGGTTTTGCTATATTAAATTGGGTAAGCTAACATCATAGTCATCTCGACGTTTATGTCTTTGATGCTTATGTTAGAATCTTTCCACATTCCAATCTGATATAAATCGCATTCATATCTTCATAGTTGTGCTTGTGACTAGTGATGATTGTGTGATTTTCTGATGTCCGTTAATAATGGCCCAATGATGAAAATAAGTCCCTTAACATTCTCTAATGAATGATGAACACAAATTCCTATGTTACAGTTTCTCTATTGCAAGTACACCTTTGCATTTTCATGTAGCTTTCATTGTTAGACCTCATGTTAGTTTGCATTTTTAGGCTGCATTATGAGTTTGTGAGGGTTTTCCTCCATCTTTCTTGTGGACTTTTAATCAACTGTGATCACATTTTGATCTTCATTCCCTTATCTTCTTTCATGATCTCAATCAAAATTTTCTATCTTAAAGAGTTGATTGATGTTGGGGCATTCTTTTTCTTAAGGTAAATTCTCTTTCTTCTCTCCATTTCTTTCCACCTCTTCCAAACTTTTATCTTCCATTCTCTTTCACCCCACTTCTTTTCTTCTAATTCAACCTTGGGGCATAATCTTTCATGCTTGATGATCTACCTTAGTTCTATGATCCTTATATCTTTCATCTTACATCAAGAACCTTCGTTAGTTCGATTTGATCAAATTTATCAATTTGTTGTTTCTCCTCTATCTCATTTCGATTTTGATCACGAGGGGGCAGTACCTATCAAACTTCAATCCTTGATTCAGCTTTATCAATCCTATCATTTGCTTCACTTGGGGAAACCTTACTTGATATTCTTATCTCGGACATGTCAATTACTTATTTACAACGGTGTTGACCTTGTCTTTTTTGCAATCAAATTGTCTTTGTTCTGATGTCAATTACTTATTTAAAATGGTGTTGATATCTGTGTTTTTTTTTTATCCCAAATTGATCTCACACTTCAACTGCATTCTTTGACTACATGTGTTCCCAGAATGATCACACATTAGTCAAAGAGGGGCAAATGTATGCACCCTAAAATGGTCGCCCAGACTATGGACCCCATTTATCATTTTATCATTTTAGCAATTCCTGAATCAATGCTTTGGAACATTTTCAATTCAAATCAATTTCCTTGATCAAATTGTAATTAATTCAATTATTTTAATATTTCCTAAGGTTTGATCATTTTTATTTATTTAAAAGATTTAATCTCCCTTTTAATTAAATAAAATTCATCTTATTTAATTAAATTAAATTTCTCTCATTTAATTAAATAAAATTCTTCTAATTTATTTAATTATAAAGAAAACCCCTCTTTTAATTAAAAAAATAAAAATCCCCACTTAAAGCACTTTATTTGATGAAAAAGGAAATAAATTAAATAAAAATTAAATTAAAGTAAATAAAAATCCCTTTTTCTTCACATCTTTTTAAGTGGTGGGTTTTTTGCCTCTCAATCATAGCCTTTGATTTTTTCCTCTTAATCTCTACCATCCATTTCTCTTTAAAAGGAAACCTCTCCTTCTCATTCTCATATAGAATTTTTAGGTATTTTTATGCTGCAGGTTTGGAGAGCATTTTGGAGGAGAATTTGAGCACTCAAGCTTGGATATTGCAACTTCTCTCTTCTTGTCTTCTTCTTACATCCATGGCTATTCATGTAGATTAGATTCATGTTTTCTTTCATATATTAATCTTGCATTTGTATTTCTTTTCATAGAATAATCATGCATTGTTATCATTTAGACTAATTTCCTTTTATGCATTGCAAACATATAGAATAGATTTCATTTTCATGCATTGAATATCTTCATGGTGTACTTGCATAGGCATAACTAGGTCAATCTGAGGGCCTTCATCACAAACCTTTGTACTCCATGACTAGGGAGCTATGAGTTGATATTTGAGACCTCATTCTTGAGCAACCTTGAATGGAATGATTCATAGAAGTGTGACTACTTTTTAGCACACAGTACATACAAGACAAGATATTGCACATGTAGTAGGAATATTAGCAAGATTTTTTGCTAATCCCAGAGAATCACATATGACTGTTGTGAAAAGAATCCTGAGATATCTGAAGAATATCGAGGACTATGGCTTATGGTATAGAAGAGAAGGAAAATTTAAACTTAGGGTGTTTACCGACGCTGATTGAGCTTGAAACATTGAAGAAAGAAAGAGCACAACTGGAGGAGCATTCTTCATGGGTGACAAACTTGTCACATGGATCAGTAAGAAGCAAGGATGCATCTCTCAGTCTACTACAAAAGCAGAGTATGTTGCTATTGCTGCAAATTGCTCAAATATTGCATGGATCAAACAGTTACTAGAAGGTATGCATATGAATATTTTAGAACCAGTAATTATCTATTGTGATAATACTAATGCAATTTTTCCAAGAATCCAGTCATGCATGCTAAGACTAAGCACATTGCCATCAAGTATCATTATTTGAGAGAACAAGTTCAAGAAAAGGAAGTGATACTTGAGTATGTGCAATCCAAGGAACAATTAGCTTATATCTTCACCAAGCCACTGCCCAAGGATACATTTGAGTACTTGAAGAAAATAGTAGGGGTCAGACCCTTGTCTACTGGTTAGTAAAATGACTAGAAAGCTGCATCAATCCTACAAATTATCAGAATATCTTTCAAGTTTGTGCAAGCAAAGAGATGAACGTCAAAGATACATTTGTACACATCAAGGTATTTATCTTCACTAAGCACCATAGTTGTTATATTTCTGATGAATAAGGGAAATTCAAGGAATATATAATGAATGAATATAAGAATTATTTGGAATTACTGTCAAATATTTGTTTGGCATTGTTGTCAAAGGAAGAGATTATATCCATTATCACATTATCCTAAGGGAAATATTATTCAAAGGGAGAGTTGCTAACAAAGAGAAACGACACATCAAAAAGAGAAGAACGATCAAAAAGAGAAAGTTTGACATAGGGAGAGAACACATCACATCAGAAGCATAAAGATTCTACATATATCTAGTAAAGGGATTGAAGACAAAGGCAAAGCTGCAAGGAACAAATCAAAGCTATCTTTGAGCTTACAGAGAGCCAAACATTTGTAATGGTTACAATAGGAAAGCTTGATGAAACTGTTATATTTCATATTGTATTAGTAATAGTATAGTATGATAATGTAGTATGTTTCCATCAATGCCAAAGGAAGAGATTGATGACATGTAACTAATTGAATGTTTTGAGATGTTAAGTTGATGATAAGTTGATGACATTAAATTAGTTAATGGATTGTATTTTCATTGATGTCAACTTGATATAATCTATATGGTCATGTACATACTGTCAAAGGCTTCAAAGAACCAATGAATCAAAGGTTATGCTATCAGTAATGCATAAAAGTTAAGTATTCACAAAGTGACTATTTACACTGATGGAGTGCACACCGACAGACAGACAACCCCAACAAGAAGAAAGTCACAGTGTTTCCCGATGAGAAAAGTTACAACATTACCGATGAGCACAAACCACAAAATTGCCCGACAGATACAAACAACCCTGACGGATACAGACAACCCCGACAATCACAAAACACAGAGTTTCCCAACAGATACAGACAACCCCGACGAGCACAAATCACAGTGTTTCCTGATGGATGGAGATCCAAAAGATGATAAGAGTCTCACCGATGGAAGTTTTAGTTGTCACCAATGACCAACTGAAGTGTTGAC
The DNA here is from genome assembly GCA_018584345.1 of Thuja plicata. Lineage (NCBI taxonomy): Eukaryota > Viridiplantae > Streptophyta > Pinopsida > Cupressales > Cupressaceae > Thuja > Thuja plicata. The sequence continues at coordinate 625,990 of MU225721.1, forward strand.
CTACAGAAAAAGGAATTTAGAAATGAAAAAAGACTTAGCTATTAAGAGCTAAATATAGACTTAACTGGTAGTTATCACTATTTTCATCGACAAGATAAGCCAGAGATAAGTAAAGGATTTAAAGCTGATTTGTCCAGTTGGCAAGAATATCTCTGTGAGATTAAAAAAAAAGAGTTTTTCTTTAAATATAATTGGCTACAATTGTGGATCACACCAAGATTAAGAAAATCAAGAACGATGAAATCATGTCTATATAAGAGACAAGCTAATTCATTATGGAAAAAAGGGAGTGACCAAGAGAATAGATGCTAAGGAGAATCTGAAGAAGATGAAAGTCTTTGTTCACACCTGATCAATCAAGCTAAGGAAAGAGCTAAATTTTGCAAACACTGACGAACAAAGATATTGCATCATAGAGCAGAACGGTGTGGAGCAAAGGTATTAAATTGATAACATTGATCAGAAAGATAATGTCATTACAATAGATCTGAAAATCAGCAAGGATAAGTTGTATATGTGAATAGATCATACTATTTTAGTTTAACCATTGATGCAGAAAGTCTCTTAATAGAGAAAGACATAAAAGTCTTTTATATATTGAGATACATCCCAAGGAGTATCAAAAAGTCTGATCATGAAGATAGCATGAGATGCCAGATACCTATTGGTAGGCCAAGAGAGTGGTTGATCAAGGAAGGTAGCATAGAGATGCCTAATATCAAGTGACAGACTAATCTTTTAAATCCTCTAACAAGGTCACACCTAACCATGTGTTTGTAACCTTTAATAGGGTTGGCTTTTCACTGATCTCACTTCATAAGAGTGAAAATTTGGGGTACCGGTCCTGGTGGTTTTTTCCATTAACAGGATTTCCACGTTAAAAAACCATGTGTTATGTGTGTCTATGAGTCATTACTTTATTGTTTTGAATTTCACCTAAGTAAATCTGGATGACCAGTATACACTACTTATTTACTGAATTTTGGTAAATTGAAAGACTGCTTATCGATAAAAGTAAGAATAAAGTTCAATAGGGTAATCCGAGCAGTAGTTATTTGTTATTAATATTTCAAGGCAATCATCTTGTAGGACTGAAGATAACTAGAGGCTTAATATTGTGGTACTAAGTTTTTGGGATTGATTTTAAGGATCAAATTGAAGCCACTAATTCACGCCCCCCCCCCAGTTATTACTAATAGGGATTTTCAATTCAAGGTGGGAGATTTGGTGCTTTCCTATCTTAGGAAGGAGAGATTGCCAAAGGGAAAGCCAACTAAGCTACTGATGAAGACAATAGGACCATTGAAGATATTGCACAAGTATGGTAAAAATGCATATGAGGTGGAGTTACCTCTTGATTTGGGTATCTAACCCATCTTCAATGTGTGTGACATGTATCCCTATAAGGGTCTTCCTTATGACACTGGTCAGAAAAAACTTTCAGGCTTGGGAGAAGATGATTGGATCAGAGATTTTCCCCCTCCTCACCCTCTGGAGTTGGACAGTATATTGGACTCCAAGGTGATCAAGAAGACTAGGAAAGGTACTTAAAAGGAGTATCTTGTGAAGTGGCAAGGGTTACTTGATTATGAAGCCACTTGGATGATTGAAGCAGACATACTGAAGCATGGAGTCACCATTGAAGACCTCCTAACTCAAGGGACTTGAGTTATTTGTCCCAGGGGAGTATGGTGCAGAGCACTTCCCATTTTGGATTGAAGATAGGTTAGATGGTGTTTAGGGTTTTTTAGGGGTCTTTGATGTGTTTTTTAATAATATCCATGAGTCTTGGATCCAAGTTTGTTCATTTATGTTTGTAAGAGCAAAAGTTCCTCATTTTGTTCACAATGTGGTCACTGTTAGAATAGTCCCAAAGGATAACTGAGAGGGGGGGGGCGAATCAGTTATCAGCTAATTTAATTCTTTTTCTTTTATTAACTCCAAAATACAATAAAGTTAATGCACATTCAGATAACACAATAGAAACCACCACAATTTGGTTATGGGGAAACCAAATGGTAAAAAGCCCAGTGGGAATTAACACCCACAATGAACTATACTTGTTTATAATAATCCCTGTTAGAAGATCTTTCAACCATGTTAGGAGTTTTTCTTTACAATGAAATAAGTATAGTGACCTGGTTAAGGGTCTGACCGTGTTAGGAGTCTTTTACAAATAACCTGGTTAAGGGTGAGGACTCACTGTCCAAAAGCTCACTGCTTTAATGGTGAAGGCTACAACCTTCTGTAGAATAGATATGCACTATATCTGATGATGAACTGTAGAGTAGACCTGATGTCTTGATCAGTTCCAGTGTATTGTAATCTTTGATTACATGACATAATAACCCAGCCAAAATAACCCTGGACAGAATAACCAAGCAATAATAACTTGAGGAAAAAATAACCCAGGGTCATAATAACCCAATCCAAAATAACCCATGGACAAAATAACCCCATAAGATTATAGAGAAAGGAAAAAAAAATTTATAAATTACAAGTATAATTATGTCTTTTTCTTATCACTCTACACACTCTTAATACTTCTCCCCTTCTTCCTTCCTTTACTTCTCTTAATTCTACCACTTTATATTTCCTCTTAATGTGTCTTTATAATGCCTTTTGACTTATATATTTTCATAATAACTCTTATTTAGCTTATTCCCATGAATTTGTCTTTATTTCTATAATTATTTACCATTTTATAAGTTATTTAAGCATATTAAAGATGTTTTAAGGCTATTTTAGGGGTATATAATGGATATATGGTCTAAAAATGACCCAAATATCCTCTATGGTGCCTCACAATCCCTTTTTTAGCATAATAACTTGATCTAAAATGACCATGGGTTATTTTTACCATGGGTTATTTTGTCCATGGGTTGTTGTGACCCTAGGTTATTGTGTCCTTGGGTTATTATGGTGGGGTTATTTTGGACGGGTTATTATGTCTGGTTACCGTAATCTTTCACTTCTTCTTCACATAGATCCTTGATGAATGAAACTCAACTGATATTCTGCTCTGCACTTTTCCTGTATCTTTTCTTATCATTCACACTTGGCATTCCACAAATGACTTGCTATAAGTATCTTCCTCAAAGTATAAGATCAAGGGACCTGTTAGACAACTCTTCATAACATCCTTGTCAGCTTTACTAATCACGCAAGCATAATTAAAACTGTGCAATATAAACTGAATAGACGCGACGCTTCACTAAGTCGGCCTCACAAAATTAACTCTAACTTTGCAACCTTGTTGAAACACTTTAGGTGCCTTTAGATAACTGTCTTCAACTCATAACTATACTTGAATATACACACGCATATCCCAAAGATAGGCGCAACTCAAGAACCAATGCAATACATTGGCTCTGTACAGACAAACTCTAGAAACTGTAACTGCCACTAACAGAATTACACAACATAATTGAAACTTCATATTTGAGTCTACGTGTATGAAAAAAATATCAACAACATGTCTACCACAAGAATATAACTGCGCAAGACTTGATATCATCATTCTGATAAGTTCATACAGAACACTATTGTATATTATATGTTGTCATCAATGACAAACATACAATCAACTAGCTGCCAGAAGTAAATCTCCAAAAATATCCCCCTTTGACATTGATGGCAACATATTATATTAAAAACATCTTTAGCACATGGTGTCTTCTTTCTTTTAACAATCTTCTCAATATCCTCATCAAATATTCCTCTATACTATTGCAGCTCCTCTGTTTGTGTTTATACTCCCCAAGAGTATATGCTCCCCCTTACTATATACTCCTCCTTTGACATCAATGGCAAAGGGAACCATAACCAATTAAGCATAGGTACTACTCCAAAAGTAGAGTAGTCAACCATTCATCAGTCACTTAATGACTGATGTTCTTGCTGCTTTATCTAATCAGACTCAGGAGAGGGAATTACTCCCAACTTCTCCCTGAGATATTCAAAAGTATTTTTTGATAAAGGCTTTGTGAAAATATCAGCCAACTGTTCTTTGGTGCTCACATAGTCCAATTTTACTTCATTATCCTCAACTTTTTCTCTAAGAAAATGGTACTTAATCTCAATGTGTTTTTTCTTTGCATGCATCATAGGGTTCTTGGACATGTTGATAGTAATGGTGTTATCATAGTGAATAACAATGGGATAGTCAACCTATATACCAAAATATTTAACCATCTACTTGATCCAAACCATTGTTGAACAATTCAATGTTGTTGCAACATATTCAGCTTCTACTGTCGACTAAGAGATACACTTTTTCTTCTTGCTTACCCAAGAAACCAACCTATCTCCAAGAAATACTGCTCCTCCAAAAGTACTCTTCCTGTCATCAAGACAACCTGCCCAATCTGCATCTGTATACACATGAAGTTGTACAATCTCTGATTTAGGATACCATAAACCATAGTCTATAGTTCCCTTTAGATATCTGAATATTCTCTTTATTGCCATTAGGTGATTCTATTTTGGTTCAACTGCAAATCTACCAACAATTCCAACTGCATTAGATATGTCTGGTCTAGATTGAGTAAGATATATAAGTTTTCCAATCATAGACTTATACAATGTCTTGTCAACTGCTATGGAATCATCTTCTTTAGAAAGATTGCTTCCTGTTATCATAAGAGTGCATACTGGCTTACAGTCTTCCATCTTGAAAGTCTTTAATATTTCCCTCACATATTTGAACTGATTTATGAATATTCCTTTATCTGTCTACTTTACGTTCAATCCCAAAAAATATTTTATAGGACCAATCATGCTCATTTCAAATTCATTCTGCATTTCTTTTGCAAATTCTGTACTAAGCTTGTCATTACCTCCAAAGATAATGTCATCAACAAATATGACAAGTAATAGTCCATCAGGTGTCTCTCTTATAAATAGGTTACAATCTGTTGCTCCTTTCTTAAATCCTATCTTGGTAAGATAACCATCTAGTCTCTCATACCAAGCTCTTGGGGCCTGTTTAAGTCCATAGAGTGTTTTCTTCAATCTGCATACCATGTCTAGCTTATCTGATAGATTAAATCCTTCAGGTTTTTCTATGTAGACTTCTTCCTTCAAGTCACCATTCATAAAGGTGGATTTGACATCCATTTGATATGCTTTGAAGTCTTTGAATGTTTCATAGGCCAAGAATAACTTAATGGCTTCTAATCTTCTCACAGGGGCAAATGTGTCAGTGTAATATATCCCTTCCCTCTGCGCATATCACTTACACACTAGTCTTTCTTTGTCTGACCATTGTACCATCTTCATTCATCTTGTTCCTGAATACCCACTTTGTTCCAATCACATTTTTGTCACTGGGTCTAGGGACCAATTCCCATGTATCATTTTTTATTATTTGATCTAATTCTTCTTCCATTGC
>MU225721.1:637856-648885 GCA_018584345.1 Thuja plicata
GAACAGAAAATGGGCTTCTTATTATCTCCACAAATGTGGAATTACAAACTTTCAGAATTACAATATGCAAAGCCACATGGGCATTCCCCTTACAATATTCTGTAGGACAAAGCCTCGAATTATTACTATTATGACCCCAATCTGGAAATGCCACAAAGTGCTCTATAGGCTTGACCAGCGCTAGCGCTTGTCCCCCAAATTTTCAACCTCATCTGGGGCCTCTAAAGCCTTCAAAATTGAGTTCAAAGTTTTTGTACCCTGCTACCAATACCGAAAATCTTTAATATCTTCAAAACTAGACCTGATCTAGCCATGAAACTTTACTGGCAGGCTGATTAGACTGAGATGAACCTCCACATGTGAAATCAGAACATTCTGAGATCGTATGGCCAACTTACTAAAAATAGAAAGTTTCCATAAATAGTAGCTCTACACAAGGTAGCCCTTATTGAAAAGAAAACAGAAATATTTTTGGGTGATGCAAGATTGCCCTTACACCCAGGATGCTCCTGCATCAACTTTCCACAAGAATATAACCAACACTGGAAACATCCTTTTCTGCTTTAGGATCCTTCTCAAAAACATTACCTATTCCTTCAATTTCTATTGACTACTAGTTTATTGGCTCAGGGATAGGTTGTTCAATGGATTGGGAAGATTCAATTTCTATGGTATGAGTAGGTGGCTCAACATTTTTGCTAGAAGTTGCAACAAATCAAGGACTTCACCTCACGGGGGTTTGAATAGAACTTTGAGGGCTCGAGCGTTTCTTTTTCTTAATGTCTACAGGGGTTTCTCTCATGGGCCCTTCTTCAGCTTTAGGTAGGGTTTCATTAGATGCACCATTCTCCTTTTCCCTACTAGATTGTGGTTCAGAATTTATTGCCTCTTCTCCTAGGGCTTTTCTTTCAGTCTCCTTAGAAGGTGACTGGGTTTCCTCAGTAGGAGAGGTATCAGGGGCAATAGTGGCTTTACCATGTTTGCTTCTTTTCTTAGTGGCAACATGAGTTTCTTTTATACAAGCCTTACTTTTAGGCTGACTTGGGTTGGAGGAGGAGACTTCAAGGTCAATCTTTGAGATAACCTTACGGACTCCTGTTTCAGATTTTTCCCTTCTCCCAACACCTTGGCCTCTAGGGCCTTCTACCCTAGGTGCTAAATTATCCAATTGTAAAAATTCCTCCCATGTCCCTATGGCCTGTTTATTCAACTCTCTTTCTATGATAGTTTTAATTAAACAGTAATGCGACACAGCCTAAACTTTTCCTATTTGAACCATAGCAGCTTGTTTCTGAATAATATTGAACAAAAAACTAGGTAGACTCACCGGTCGATTATCATGGCATAGGGCACTCAAAATTTTGAAATGTATCCCATGAAGGTACTTATATCAGCCTTTGCAAGTGAAATACTGAATGATGAAGGTGGCTAGTTGCATGTAATCTTCAGGCAGTGAGGTTCTCAAAGTACCCTGCATCTTATCAACATTCAGAGGAGGATCATCATGAAGATTAAACTGTACCCTAGCTAAATGTACATCAATATCCTTTGACCATTTTTCCCCTTCTTGTGGTAACTTTGTGACCTCTGCCACTATCTCCTCTGAGAATTCAACCTTCAACCCTTTTACTACTGCAAACCCACCTCGTAAAGTATTTATAAATTCATGAGTGATTTCATCATCAAATCTATTGAGGCTCGGGCAGTAATCTAACCATCCTCTTCTGCGAAATTTTTCACAACTGACTGTTGATGCTAAAAGAACACTGTGATCAGACGGCTCGTGCCTTTGGAGATCTCCACCCATAGCTGCTACTGTCAAAATGCTGCCCCACAGAATGTATGTCAAACCTTGTAATGGAGAATTCGTTTTACAGACTCAAGCTTTTTTGCAGATTGATGGTGCAAAAATTTAGAGGTGAAATATTTACTGAAGATCACTCGTATCAAGAAGTAGAGCTTATCAGTTTTCATAATTTGTTCGCACGTGTTAAGGTATGTGCCACCCAAACATGTCACACCCAAATCATTATTGTTTTAACTCAACCCTTAATAACTTTTAATTTATTGATAATTGATGACATAATCACAGGTTATGGACTTTCATTAACATTTATCAGTAGTCATGTGGCAAAGGGTTTGACAAGATAGGAAGTAAATATTATGAACGCTGAAATGATCGCTGAAATGACTGAAATAATAAACAACAATAAATGAATCTCCTGCCCAACTAAGGTGAAGGCATGGGTCCCACCATACCACATCTCACAAGAGCATTAAAATAAAGAACACCAAACTCCTAAATAAAGCAAATAAATATAAAATATGTACGAGAGATCATGCCATGAACCTGGAAAGAGCTACAGGAAGAGCGGCTAATGATGAGATATGCTTGAATGGAGTGATATGGCGAAATGAAAAAGATGGAAGAGACAAAAATGTGAGGTGAGGGTTTTTTATGATGGAGAAGGTACTTTTGGGAAGAAAGTATTTATTATGGAGTGAAGCAAACATCATCCTCAAAGAGAAGAATGAATATGAGTGAGTGCCTCACATTCTTGTCCTACAGGAGGATCATGGACGACAGTGCTCACAAATTGCTGTAGGAACTCGGTCTTGCTCTAGGGTTTAGGGTACATCTTTGAGACGCTGGCCATTGACCAGTAACTTGAAGCAAACAGGGTCAATGGTTGACAACTGCACAGCACCATTGGAAAATACAGCAATAATTTTGTAAGGTCCTAACTAGTGGGTTTGGAACTTACCAGGAGTGTGGTGGTATCGGGAGTCATACAAGAGAGCCTAGTCACCGATGATAATTTTTTTATCTTTAATAAACTTGTCATGCCACTACTTGCACTATTGTTGGATCAGTTCAGTGTTAGCCAGAGTAGACTTCCTCCATTCATCCAGATTATTCAAGGTGAGAACTCGTTCCTACTGAGCTGTAGTGAGATCAAGGTCGAGCTCCAATGTTGTCTGCAATGTCTTATGTTCGAACTCAATAGGAATCATGGCCATCTTACCATAGACTAACTGGAATGGGGTGAATCCTGTAGCAGACTTCCAAGTGGTGTGGTAAGCCCATAGTGCTTCAGGAAGCTTGGCTACCCAATCCTTCTTATGAACAATGACAGTTTTCATAAGAATGGCCTCCAATTCATGATTAGTGACTTCGACTTGGCCATTGGCCTGCGGATGGTAGGGAGATGACATAGCATGACGAATGTGGTATTCATCCATTAGAGTAGCGATGAGGTTGGAAGTGAATTGTGCCCCTTGATCAGAGATGATTTCCCTTGGAACACCAAAGTGGGTAAAAATGGCTTCATACAAGAATTTAGCAACATTGTTGTCCCAGGGATGCTTCATGGGTTTAGCCTCGGCCCACTTAGTAGCATAGTCAGTACAGACTAAAATGTAAGATTTACCTTGAGAAGAAGGGTCAATGGGACCCACAAAATTGATGCCCCACTTATCAAAGGGTGTGACCACCACTTGTGGCTGCAGGGGCATCTCATCGGTCTTAGTAGGCCTCCCCATCCTCTAGCACTGATCACATTTCTTGGTGTACTGAGTGGCATCTTTGTGGAGATTTGGCCGATAATACCCAGTAGTCATGATTTTGAAGGCCATCCTTTTGGCTGCAAAGTGGCCACCGCATGGCTCATCATGAAATGCTCAGATCAGGATGTCATAAGTTTCATCCTCACAGATGCATCATCTCATAACTTGGTCTGGGCCAGTGTAAAACATGAAACCAGCAATCCAAGAAAAGTTGAAGCTCTTTTTAGCTAGCAGCTTGCGTTCCTTAGAATAAAAATGGGCCGGTGTTTGACAGGTTGTGAGATAATTGGCAAGGTCAGCATACCAGGGATTGTGTGCGTGCAAAAGGAACAAATGTTCATCCAGAAAATTGTCATCTATGGCTGCAGGATCATCAGGAACATGCAAGTGAGAGGGAAAGTAAGCCACAACATTGGCTTTCCCAGGCTTGCCAATGATTGTGATGTCAAAATCCTGCATGAGTAGTAACCAACGAGCAAATCTTCTTGAGATAGTTGGTTTATTCATCAGGTACTAGATTGCAGAATGGTCAGTGTGGACAAAAATCTGGTAGCTAGTAATATAATTCCTAAACTTGTTCAGAGCATAAATTACTGCAAGTAACTCTTTTTCTGTCACTGTATAATTGAATTTGGCTCCCTGCAGATTCTTGCTGATAAAGTAAATGGCATGTTTAATGGCATCCTCTTGCTGGCCCAATACTTCCCTGATAGCATAATTGGAAGCATCTATATGAATATGGAAGGGTAGACCCCAATTTGGTCCATGCAATATGGGTGCAGTTGTTAGGACTTCTTTCAGCTGCAGGAAAGCCTTATCACACACAGAATTCCAAGTAAAATCAGACTCCTTTTTTAAAAGATGATAGAGGGGAGTTGAAATTTGGCTAAAGTCCTTTATAAACCATCTGTAATACCCAACATGGCCAAGAAAACTCTGAACATCTTTCTGCTTTGCTGGTGTGGTAAGAGTACTGATGACTGAAATCTTGGCGGGGTCGACCTAGATGCCATGTGAGGAAATAAAATGTCCCAACACGACACCTTCTTTCATCAGCATAAAACACTTCTCACTGTTGAGAGAGAGATTATAGTCCTGGCATCTTTGGAGGACCTTTTCCAGATTGTCCTTGGCTTCATCAAAGGTGTTCCCATAGGTAGTGAAGTCATCCATGTAGATTTCCATACAATCAAAAGATATGTCTGAAAAGATACTGATGACTTCTCGCTGAAAAGTGGTAGGTGCGTTACATAAGCCAAAAGGGAGGATAGAATATGAAAAAGTTCCCCAAGGATAGGTGAAGGTAGTTTTCTCCTGATCCTCAGGAGCTATTTGAATTTGATTGTAACCACTAAACCCATCCAAGAAGGAAAAATACTTCTTTCCTGCTAGGTTATCAAGGACTTGGTCTATGAATGGTAGTGGAAAATGGTCCTTTTTAGTGGCTATATTGAGCTCCCGGTAATCCACACAAATGCGCCATTTACCTCTTTTTTTGGGTACTATGACAAGAGGGGACACCCATTGACTATCGTAAATTGGGTAGATAAACTCAGCATTAAGGAGCTTTTGGAGCTCAGTTTTGACTATATCCCTTAGGATAGGATTGACTCTTCGTTGGGGCTGCCTGATAGGTTTATAATCTGGACTTATATAGATCTGATGGGTACAAAGTTTGGGATCTATGCCTTTCATGTCTGTGTGATCCCAGGAAAAATCCTGTTGGTTTTCCTGTAGCAGCTGAAGGATATCTTTTTGACATGGTAACGACAGGTTAGAGCTGATATTTAATTCTTTGCCAGGACTAATTTCCATTTTTATGACCTTATCCATCATAGCCAACTCAGAAATTGGAGGTGAAGCCAGTTCATGGGGTAATAAGATATGAAGATAGTTGGAGGACAGTGAATGTGGAGATGCATTTGGAGTGGTCAAAATAGTCTCTAAGACACAGTCCGATTGTGGACACAACTAGGAATCGATGCCATAGTTATTAGTGAGGATAGATGAAATTATCTCATCTTCTTCCCTAGAGGCTATAAATGGCTCTCTTCCTATTACCATGAGTTTCTGGATTGAGTTGGTTTCTAGATCAAGTTCATCTAATTCTAGCCACATGGCATCCTCATCCTGCAACATGCGTTGAGCGGGAGAGTAGAGTGTTAGGTTTTTGGTATTGACGCCATTAGAGATGGTCATCTTCCCTGACCAGCAAGCTATAAATGCATTGGTAGTGGCCAACCATGGTCATCCTAAAATCAAAGGGTATCCACCCATATTAGCTTTAGGGGAGAGAATCACAAAGTCTACAAGATACTCCTAGGAATGTAGGGTGACTATAACATCTTCAATTACCCTATCAGGTTTAACAATAGAACTATCAGCCAGTTGCAAAATGGTTGGGGTGTCTCAAAGACCAGAAATGTTTAGATTGGACAAGACTTCTTTGGTCATAACATTTATAGACACACCTAAATCCACTAAGGCATTTTGGACTTGTATACCTTGGATGGTAACTATAACCACAGGACTTCCTGGATCAACGTACTTGGGTATAGACAACTTGTCTAACATAAGATCAGATAGCTGGCCGACAAAATGAATGGTCTTGGGATCCTTTTTCTTCTGTCCAGGTTGTTTAATCCAAGCCTCCCAGATAACTCTAGTATAGGCAGGGACTTCCTTGATAGCATTTAGGAAAGGAATTTGTACCGTTATATGCTTTAATTGGTCAAGTAAGTCTGCCACATCATGGTTTACTATGGGTTCAGCTTGTTTAGCTAATCTCTAAGGAAATGGAGGTTCTTTGGCTATAGGAGCCGACACATCTTTGTGGTCAACATGAGGCTCCTCTACTTCGGTTATAACAGGGGGTTATGGTGAAGCAAGAGTAGTTCTCGACCTGAGATGAATGTCATGCAAGGCATAGCTCTGCTACTAAATAGGTAGTTTATTATTGGGATTAGGGTTAGGTTGGGTGTTGTGGTGGCTTAAGAGGATTATTAGCGACTACAGGAGGAGGCATTAAAGCTTGTTGCTGTGGAGGGGGTATTATGGCTTGTTGATTGGGTTGATTAGCCCATTGATTAGGTTGTTTCCACCCTTGCTGGGGCTGTTGCCAACCCTACTGGGGCTGTTGCCAGCCTTGCTGGGGCTATTTCCAGCTTTGCTGGGGTTGTTGCCAACCCTATTGGGGCTGGTGCCACCCCTGCTAAGGTTGCTACCAATTATTATATCCTCCAAAATTATGGGGACCTAAATTTGGGAAATTCTACCATGGATTATTATTTTTAGGAATTTGAAGAGGATCTTGAGGCATTCTTGGTCATGGGGCCCATGTCCTGCGTTGAGTGACATAAAACACCTCCCCATTTTCATCGATAGCTTTGAACTCCATAGGCATTGGCTGGGACTCTACATTTGCAATGGTCTTGCATTTGCAGCTCCTCTTCTTCTCCCTACAATGCGGGCAGTATTCTGCGAGCACAACATTAGCATCCTCCTTCTTCTTTCAAGCTTGCATGGTATCCAGCTGAGTAGCGACATCATTAATGATGTCCTACTTGAAGTCCAATAGGAGATTAGAAAGTTCTATCTTGGATACCCCAGAGCCAGTAGACTTGTGTGGTAGGTCTCAGATTCCTCTACCCTTCTTGACAGTGGCCCGGGAGTAGTTCAAGAAGATATTTTTGATATCATCCCAATTTTTTTGTGTAACGTCACCTTTAGCCATCAGGTCCAGAGCCTTAATGCTCCCTTCATTGACACCTTTAATGAAAAGGTGTTTTTGAGAGTCCCCGTTCAGTTGATGCTGAGTGTTACGCTGCAGGTTGTACATGAACCTGGAGACATAATCTTCTAGGGTCTCATCCTCTTTCTGGGTCATCCTGAAGATGTCATCACCTTTCAAATCTCACCCTCACTAGTATTCTTTGTATTTGGAATGAAACATGTTGCTCATGGAAATCCAATCTACTACGGAGTTAGCACCAAGGCCCACAAACCATCGTAGCGTGGCTTCCTTCAGAGTGGATGGAAACAACTTAAGCTTATGTGCATCATTTGTATAGTCGTAGCTCCTACAAAGGATGTCAAACTCAAAAAGGAAAGTCTCAGGGTCTTCAGTGATGAGGCCATAGAACTTGGGCAAGGTTGCAGAGGGTATGTTATTCAAATTCTGATTTCCCTGCTAAGGCAGAATTGGTAAGGGAAAGGTTGGTTGAGCCATCCTTGGGGGAGGCCCTGGCGGTGGTAAGAGATCTTCTGGTTCAGCAAATAGCTTGTCTAATTGCAAGGATTCATCAGATGATAGTAAGTGATCAAATGCATCGGCAAATATGTTCTCAAATGGTTCTTCAACTTCTATGGGTGCAACTTGGGGTTCCTCAAGCTCAGAATGGAATAGATTAAATGGGTCGGCTTGATGATCTTGAGGAAGGAAATGCCCAAGATGATCTCTTCTTCTATGCATAAAAATAAATGCTAAACTAGGCCTAAAATGACTCTAGGCTAGATTAGATTGACACCATCCCCGGTAGCAGTGCCAAAAATGACTGCTCTATATAATACCTCTTATAGTTAAGGATTATGCATCCCTTCTACTAGAAACAATACATTGAACTCATTAAATTATTGACCAAGGAGTGTAAACTTGAAATGGTGACTGCAAAGTATATGCTCTAATCCATTCTAAAAGCCATCATTATAGTAAATGAACAATACTTGAAATGGAACTAAACTAGGAACTTGAAATATCAACAACGTAATCTAAAGATAAAGGAATCTGCTTGGAATAGGAAGTTTAACTCTGTGTTGCAAGAACAACAGACTAGCTAACTACCTTTGCTGCAGGAACAACCATTAGTGATATTACTAATGGTTGCAGGAGCAGCAGAGTCCTACTTGCTTCAAATAACTTGCAACCTACTTAACTACGAATTAGATTCACCTCCTATGTGGGCCCCCATAGAAGTGTGAATGAACGAGATCTCAGATACTAGAAATAGAAGCTCTCATTACTTATCCATAAAACATGGATTACAAAATATGTAGAAAACAATATTGTATTTCTCTCTTTCTGAATTACAACAGTATCTCTATCTCTATTGACGTGCTGCTCAAAAGTTCAGTAGTCATCTTATTTAAAGGGAAACTACAACTTACAACTAAAATCTAGGATTACTCCATTCGATGAGGATTGTAATCAATACAAAATATCTCATAATAGAATATGGCAGTTATTTAATAAATTGTCCCAGAATGTGGCACACGATGGTTCTTAGATCCACGCATGGCATAAAATAGGAAACTGTATTGACCCAGCCATCCCGTGAAGATCTGTTAATGACGCTTATCTTGGCTCACGTGCTCTTGACTGGTTCAGCCCGAGGCTTATGGTGAAAGAGCCCGAGCTTAACTTCTTCAGCGACACTCTGCTGGATTCTATAACTGCTCCATTGATTCCTGCAAAAAGGATTACCGCACACATACAATCCTCGACACATATATATTTTCATCACTAAAATTTAGAAGAAAGTATTTCAATTTAATTAATGCTCTTGTAGGACATAAGCTATAGGAAGGACACTACCCTCAAACATAGCATAGAAAAGGGAACCATTTATTTAGTTATATTACTTCTTCATTTTATATAAGATCATAAGTTCCAAATGTCATATTTTCATAACCTTTTCACCATCTAACTGTTAGAATACTTCAGGGATAACTGAGAGGAGGGGGGGTGAATCAGTTATCAGCAACTTTAAATCTTTTCTACTTATTAATCCAGATTGATATAAATTATATGCACATTCAGATAACACATTACACAACACATCAATTTGATTACAGGGAAACCAAATGGTAAAAACTCCGGTAGGAATTAGTACCCACAAAGAACTATACTGTTTATAGTGATCCCTGTTAAAAGATTATTTAACCCTGTTAGGAGTTGTTCAATACAATGCAGTACTATAGTTGACCTGGTTAAGGGTTAGACCCTGTTAGGAGTCTTTTACAATAACCCTATTAGGGGTGGTGGACTCACTGTCCAAGGACTCAAAGTCCAAGAGGTGAAGGCTACAACCTTCTAGTTATTTGATACACATTGTATCAACAAGGTGAAATGTTGTGTGTGACACTGCTTGTCTGATCAGTTCCTTTTATGTGCTGATGCTTTAACCTCTTTTAAAGCACTACAATAACCTTCTCTGTGTTCTAAAAGCTTCTACTTCAATATCTATATTATCAACATATGATAAATATAGCTCTGTGGCTTTAACACTCTTCTCTGATTTTCTAATCTCTGGCTTTCACAACTCTTCTTATCACAAATTACCTTCTATAAGTACATACACCAAGTATGAGATCATGGGACCTGTTAGACAAATCTTCATAACATCCTTGTCAGCTCTACTAAGTGTGCAAGCATAATTACAACCGCGCAAGTCAATGCTGAACAAATGTGTCGCTTCACTAAGTTGGCTTCACCAATTTAATCATAACTTTGTAATATTATTGAAATATGTTTGGTGCATTTAGATTAATATCAACAACTCATAACTCATCATGAATATACACATGCATATCCTAAAGATAGGCACAACTCGATCAACACGTTACATACGTCAGCCTTAAATCATTATTCCTAAAGAACTGTAACCGTCAATAACAAAATTACATATCTTTACTGAAACTTCATATCTGGGTTTGTGTGTATGAACATAGTATAATAAACATGTCGAAAACATGTATCTATCCACGCTGGTCTTCATGTCATCATATGGATAAGTACATACAAAATTATTGTTGTGTATTATATGTTGCCATCAATGACAAACATACAATCAATCAACTATTCAGAATCAAATCTCCAACAATCTCCCCCTTTGGCATTGATGGCAACATATGATAAAAACAACTTCTGTTCATGGTGTCTTCTTTATTTTACAATCTTCTCAGTATCCTCAACAAAGATTCATCTATACTACTATAGTTTCATGGACTATTTTTTATCTGTAAACTCCCCCATTGTCATACTTCCCCATTGTGTTCCTTTACTCCCCCATAGTATAAGCTCCTTGTATGTGTTCCTTGTTTGTCTTGTTTTTACTGGTATATACTCCCCCATTAACATCAATGGAAAAGGGCACCATAAACCATTAAGCTCAGGTACTACTCCAGAAGTAGAGTAGTCAACCATTCATCAGTCACATAGGACTGATGTACTTCCTGCTTTCTTTAATCAAACTTAGAAGAGGGAATTACTCCCAACTTCTCCCTTATATACTCAAAAGTATCCTTTGCTAAAGGCTTCATGAAAATGTCTTCCAACTGATCTTTTGTGCTTACATAGTCCAATGTCACTTCCTTGTCTGCAACTTTTTCTCTCAGAAAATGATACTTGATCTCTATGTGTTTTGTCTTTGCATGCATCACAAGGTTCTTAGACATGTTAATAGTA
>MU225721.1:653289-668984 GCA_018584345.1 Thuja plicata
AACCTTCTGGTTATTTGATACACATTGTATCAACAAGGTAAACTGTTGTGTGTGACACTGCTTGTCTGATCAATTCCTTTTATGCATCGATGCTTTAATCTCTTGTAAAGCACTACAACAACCTTCTCTATGTTCTAAAAGCTTCTACTTCAATATCTATATTATCAACATATGATAAATATAGCTCTGCTGCTTTAACACTCTTCTCTACTTTTCTAATCTCTAGCTTTCACAACTCTTCTTATCACAAATGACCTTCTATAAGTGCATACACCAAGTACGAGATCATGGGACCTGTTAGATGACTCTTCATAACATCCTTGTCAGCTCTACTAAGCACACAATCATAATTACAACCACGCAAGTCAATGCTGAACAGATGCGTCGCTTCACTAAGTCAGCTTCACCAATTTAATCATAATTTTGTAATATTCTTGAAATATGTTTGGTGCGTTTAGATTAATATCAACAAATCATAAGTCATCATGAATATACACATGCATATCCTAAAGATAGGTGCAACTCAATCAACACATTACATACATCAGTCTTAAACCGTTATTCCTCCAAAACTGTAACCGTTAATAACAGAATTACATATCTTTATTGAAACTTCATATCTGGGTCTGTGTGTATGAAAATAGTATAATAAACATGTCAACAACATGTATCTATCCACACTGGTCTTCATGTCATCATATGGATAAGTACATACAGAAGTACTATTGTGTATTATATGTTGTCATCAATGACAAACATACAATCAATCAATTGTTCAGAATCAAATCTCCAACACTAACTTCCTACTTATGTCCATTTCTTACATAAAATATATATAAAAAAAATCATAAGTTCAAGTATCAACTGTAAGTAATCTTTATCACAAAGACAACAAAAAGTGTTATCAAAGATGTCCATTAGATTGGCTCACCAAGCTCTAATGTTCTCTTCAGGTAGCATCTCAAGACTGTTGTATTTCTTTTTCCATGTCTTCCTACGTGCATTCTTTGCTTGAACATCTCTTTCAAACATGTCTTCTAAATACTTCCATATTGTGTATTCCTTGTCTACTTTCTTGATCTCAAAAAATTCACTGTCAGATTGTGCACTTATAAGGGCTTCTTTGGAAACTGCATTAGCTATGAATGTATCCTTTTGTTTACTAGTAGCATCATCTCTTGAAAGGTCTTTTAGAGAGGGAATAAAAAATTCTTATGTGGCTATCTCAAATATGTCAAAACCAGCACACTATAGATGTGTTATCAGTCTGTTTTTCCAATCCAGATAATTTTCTCCATCAAACTTAGTACTCTCTTTTCTGAAGTATGCCATCTGATCTACCTTGAGCTATTAGGATTTCTCTTCAAGTCACTTTGCTCTGATACCGATTGTTAGAATAGTCCCAAAGGATAACTGAGAGGGGGGGTGTTTTTCTTTTACTAACTCCAGAATAAAATAAAGTAAATGCACATTCAAATAACACAATAGACAACACCACAATTTAGTTACGAGGAAACCAAATGGTAAAAACCCCGGTGGGAATTAACACCCATAATGAACTATAATTGTTTATAATAATCCCTGTTAGAAGATATTGCAACCCTGTTAGGAGTTGTTCTTTACAATGCAATAAGTATAGTGACCTGGTTAAGGGTCTGACCCTGTTAGGAGTCTTTTACAAATAACCCGGTTAAGGGTGAGGACTCACTGTTGAAAAGCTCACTTCTTTAATGGTGAAGGCTACAACCTTCTATAGAACAGATATGCACTATATCTTATGATGAACTATAGAGTAGACCTACTATCTTGATCAATTCCAGTGTATTGTAATCTTTCACTTCTTCTTCACATAGATCCTTGATGAATGAAACTCAACTAATATTCTGCTCTGCACTTTTCCTGTATCTTTTTTTATCATTCACACTTAGCATTCCACAAATGACTTGCTATAAGTATCTTCCTCAAAGTATAAGATCAAGGGACCTGTTAGACAACTCTTCATAACATCCTTGTTGGCTTTACTAATCACGCAAGCATAATTACAACCGCGCAATATAAACTGAATAGACACGATGCTTCACTAAGTCGGCCTCACCAAATTAACTCTAACTTTGCAATCTTGTTGAAACACGTTAGGCACCTTTAGATAAATTTCTTCACTTCATAAATAAAATTGAATATGCACACACATATCCCAAAGATAGGTGCAACTCAAGAACCAATGCAATATGTCGGCTCTGTACAGACAAACTCTAGAAACTGTAACTGCCATTAACAGAATTACACAACACAACTGAAACTTCATATCTGAGTCTGCGTGTATGAAAAAAACATAACAACATGTCTACCAAAAGAATATAACCATGCAAGACTTGATATCATCATTCTGATAAGTACATACAGAACACTGCTATATATTATATGTTGTCATCAATGGCAAGAATACAATCAACTAGTTACCAGAAGTAAATCTCCAAGAGTCACATGGTCTAAAAATTGTAAAAGTTGCTATTTTTGAGAAACTAGGGGACATGGTCTCCTCTAGGGACCTAAATTTCCTAACTAGGGTCTTAGTATGGGTCAAATAGCATCGTTTTACCAAAATTTTCAAAGAGCAAGAAATGCTCAAAAGTTGCTCAAGCAACTTTTGCAACTTTTTGCAAGAAGTTGCAAATGGAGGTTTGGACGGTTGTAACCACCCATTCTTGGGTATTTGAGAATGGATTGAATATTTTTTAAAGGTTAATGGAGTTTTATTTATAGACCACACGTGTGAGCATTCTATACGGATGATTCTCTGAGTTTTACTTGCTATCACTGTGTTTCTATAACCTTGTACGGTTGTGTAGGGATTGGATTAGGAAATATGACTCCATGGGAGTATAGAGATTTGTGTTAGTTTTCTTTTTCATATTCAAGTTTTGTTTCAAGTTAAGTAGTTGACAAGTTACACTTAGTTTTAGGTGACTGTGTCTACAATTCCCATTTGCAGAGTTGCAGGAACAAAAATGGCTCTAACCTAAGCATCCACGGTTGAAAGTGAATGAAACCTTGTGGAATGATAGGTTAGGGTATGTACATTTTTTTTTTCCTTTTTTTCTTGCAACTCAACTCCTAGGTTTGGAGTGATGCCCTAGGCTGACTGCTTGGAGTAGGTGAACCAGGACAAGGTGAAGATTGTACTGGAACAATACACCCATGATCTGATTTGGACAACTTAGGGGCATGTGTGGAAGCCATAGAGTTTCCCCTTGAAGGATAAAATGGTTTTAGGATTTTGTGTGGAGTTTGAAGACCAATTGGATGCAATTTGCAGTGACCAGTCCAGAGGCCTAAAAGATAGCCTAGAAACAAGGGCCTGGAAGTAATTAGGGTTTTGGGTGTCTTGAAGATCTATACCTTTGGATTATTGAAGGGATATATGATATATTTCATATTCATAAGGTCTTTTATGGGGTTTTTTGGGATAATTTGGAGCATTTGACCAAATACGGTGAAAATAGACCTAATGCAATTAGGCCTAATTAGGACTACTAGAGAGTAGCGATAACAAACTAAATTTTAAGGTAACCAGAAGGGTTGGAAATGTCTAAAATGGACATTGAAGGTATCATGGACATAGGAAAGATCCTATGAAGAGTTTGGGGAAGATCCTAAGCAAGGATTTAGGGTTCTAGAGGGGATTCTAGTGAGAAGACAAGGTAAATGGAGGACTAGTTGGACTAGTTGGAGTAGATTATGCATTATTTCTTCATCATCTCAACTATACCTATGAGGCAAGTTGAAATCAAGGCCTAGGAGGCCAATATTGGTGGAGACATGGGTGGTTGAAACTATTGGATGGTTCAAATAAGTTGATTAAAAAATTGGAGAAGGAAAAACACTAGAACTCTAGACCCTCTGCATCAGGAAGGATAGCAAGCTATGTTATGCTAGTTCTACTCACCCCAAAGAAAGAGATAAGGAGAAATGATGGCCCAGAAAGATATATTATGCTAGTCAATTTTACCTTGAAAATTTTTCACACAGGGGTGGCTTGTAAAATTTTTTTGCACAAGGGCATCTTTAAAAACATTTGCGCTCAGGATAGCTTGAGTTTTTTTTTCTTAGGGGCAGCTTGAAAATTTTTACACTCAGGGGTGGCTTATATATTTTTGTGCGTAGGGGTAAATTATGGGATCAATCCTATGAGAATCACTGTGTCCATAGGGATCCAAAAGGGTGATTAGTCTTGAGGAAAGCATTTTTTCCCTAGGGATCAATAAACATGATCATTCCTATGGAAAGCATTGTCTCCTTAGGGATCAATAAGGTTTCATAATGTACAAGGAGGCCACATATATGTCCCTTCCTTATTAGGACGTCATAAGACTATGGTGGCATCATAAGGAAAAGGGAACAAGGATACCTACTTCCAAAAACAAAGAGATATAATTGAAACAAAAATGTATGTCAAAACCTAAGCAAGGAGTTAAAACTCTTATTAGCCAAAGAATAGATAATCATGAAAGGATATTTGAAGTGGTAAGAGACCCTTGAAAGGAAGAGATCTTGGCTACAAGACTTCTACCTTCAAGAGTATTTCTTGAACAAATATAACATCTTCAAGACAATGAAGGAGAAGAAGAAGAATTCACCCTTTTAGCCCCCTATTGCTAGGTGAAAAGGAGATTCTTTATGAAAAATAACACACTCCAAGCCTCCAAATAGGGGTATTTGTTTATAATAGACATGAACTTTACAAGAAAGGAGAAGATTGTAACCTGAGATGTAAATCTCTTGAAAAAGAGAAGATCCTTATGTGAAAAAATAACTCCATGCAGGAAATGATATCACGTCACAAATAAATAACACATAATCGAGAGAAGGTGAATCCTTAGAAAGGAACAAGAGACTAATAAATGAAACCTTTCCCTCCAAGGGTGAAATTAAGGATAAGATAATCCATTATATACTCTAAGTGATAGATATTTTATAATATACATGCACTTACAAGAAAGGAAAAGGCTGTAACTTAGGATGTATATCTCCTAAAAAATAGAAGATCCTTACATAAAACAAACTAATCCATCCAAGGAAGGACATCATGCTATAAAAGAAAAAAGGAAATAAAGGGATACTGGATCTTTTGGAAAGGAAGAGAAAATGAGGAAGGAGGATCAATTATATACACCTTCCCTATTTCTACCTAAGGGAATACTTGGAAAAGGACAATGCATTACACACCCTTAAGTGAAAGGTTATTTATAGTAGACATGCACTTTCAGAAAAAGAAAAGGTTGTAAAATTGAGATGTAAATATCCTGAAAAAGAGAAGATCCTTATGTAAACAAAAATTTCTATGCAAAAAAGGATATCATGTTATAAAAGGCACAACTCAACAAAAGGAGTAAATGGGTCCTCAGAATAGGAGACTGAAATAGCACCCTTTCCCCCCAAGTGTGCAGACAAGGAATAAGGGAGACTATTATTTTGATCACAAAGTATGATTATACCTAAAATTGTACCACCATAAATGGCAATGAGCTCGCAAAGGATAGGCTAGCAACCTCACATAGTCAAGAGAAACATAATAGAAACTTAGATGTTATTTAGAGTGATCATGACAAAGGAGCCATTCATTGTTACATGCCATTTGAATCATATCACAATCAATAAATTCTTGAATTTTACACTTCAAATCATAAAAGTCATTAGTCTTATGGCCACAAATTTGATGATACATACAAATGGAATAATTGTCTTGTTTTTGTTTTCTATTTTTCATTTATTTCTTAAAGAAATAGTAATTAATTTGGCATTGAAAAGATCAAACTAAATATTATATTGATGTGATGAGAATTAGGAGAAGAATTCATAGATTGTTTGGACAAATGGAAAGGTTGGAAACCTAGAGTTTCTTTGGAAAAATATGATGTAGATTTTTCACAAGTTTCAATGCTTTGTTGCACACATCCTAAACCATGTCCACCATCAAGGTTTAGAATATAAAAAATATAAGGGTCTCTTTTGGGTAGGATTGGATTTAAATTTAAAGAGGCCTAATCAATAATAAATATCCATACATGTGCCAGAATAAGGTGTTTGTTTTTCAAATTCAAGAATTTTTATTTTACTATGGAAGGTTGGTGTAAAGTCTAAAGCTCCCCAATCATCATCTTTAAGAGTTGATGGTGTGTCATTTGTATTGGATAAATAATTGGAGAAGGAGGTGGAGGTTGCATATGAATAGTATTGAATTGGTTAGGATCCTTATGTGCTAGGGTTGGATTTGTATAAGGGATGACATCGAGGATATTATCCTCTTGAGGATTTTTTTATGTGTATGGTACTACATGATAATTGTGTTGTGTATCACCTTTTACAAAAATCATTGGTTTCTTTTGAGGGGTATATTGGATGGGATTAGGTTCTTTATCCTCAAAATATTCATTAGGAAAAGAGATAGCATCAAGGATATCATCCTCCAAGGTATTTTCATTAATCTCTAGAGGGAAGATGATTGAAATGGATAGGAGGGGAAGTTTCATTTAGGGAATTAGGAAATATATCACCCTCTTCCTCCACAATATCTTCCTCTTACATAAAAGGAATCTCATGGGGGAGGTGCATATCAAGATAATAATCATCATCCTCCAATGGTTCATCCCAAAGATGGAGATCATTAAGAGAAGTGCTAAAAGTATGTTCTTACTTTAATATGTCATCCCGAGGGAGAGAAATATTAGGAGAGGAATCATTGAGAGGTTCATAAAGGGGATTGTTATATAAACTAAATTCTTCTATCACATTCGTCAACTTTTGGCAAAAAGATAATTTAGAAGGTGTAGAGGAAGGATTTGTAGAGATGAAGGCATCAAGGACTTCATCCATCGTATCAAAGTCTTCACCACTAAAAGGATAATCAATTGCAATAAAGCTTTGTATAAGGAAATTAGACATTTTGTAATGCAATAAGATAATTTAATGAAACAAAGCATAAAAGGACATCTAAACACACATACCAATGCATGAGAAAAATACTTTTGGATTTTCATTGTTTTTAACATGAAAAGGAAATGAAATAATGAACTAGGTCTATGCAATCAATATGTCTTTTTTTTAATAAATGAATGTTAAAATCAAAACTAAATACATAAAATGTAACAATGAAATACCTAAAAATTAGATCTAAATACCAAATAAGAAGTGCAAATGTTATAAGTTGGGCTCACCAAAAAAAAAAGGTGATCAAGGATATCTAAATGCATACAATGATGTAAATATTGTATACAAAGGATATCTAAATGCATACAAGGATATCTAAATGCATACAAGGATATCTAAATGCATACAAAGGAGATCTAGATAGCAAATCAGAATGGAAATATCACGTGTCGAGTTCACGAAAATGTGTAACATGAAAATGGGATCACCTAAAGGAATAATTTTCCCCAATTCATAAGACACATTGCAACACGAAAACACCTCAAGACAAATATGATCAGAACCACTTGACAAGGAGGGTGTTAATGCACTATTTTTTATTTTAGGGTGTTAATGCATAGATCTAATTTTTTGACTGATCAAATATTGAAATCACCTATAACCATTGATCTAAGATCCTGAGACTTGTATCTGATTGCAAACCAAAATTCACCTATTTATGGGCAATACAAAAATATTAGAAAAATTTTCACCATGTCTTCTGAGCCGGAACAAGTTGCACAATGGTTGTCTTAGGGAAAAGAGAGGGTAAAACTTTCGACAATTGATTTAGGGGTCTTCTTTAGTTGAAAATACAAAAAGTGTGTGTGTGGGTGGCTATATAGGGGTTTGCCTTGGTAAAACCTCTATTTTGGCAATTCCTACCTCCAAAGATAGCCAGTATAATAGTGATAAAGTGTGTATTCTCATGAATCTAGAGTATGTCTAAATTACTATGAGCTCAAGTGCATAAATGCAATGTAAAGATCTACCTAAGTGTGATAGAATAAATCATATACAAAAATGCAATCAATTTGCGATTGAAATAATGTAACAAATATAGATCTAAAGCACAAATATGTATATCCAAAGGTAACAAGAAACCATACTACATCCTAAGAGGAAGAGTACAAACCGATCATCAGTCAAAAATATCCTAGTCACCATTATAATCCTCTTGAAGCTTCATGTTAATGTTGAAATGATATTGAAATAACTTATTTTCTTGATAGTATATTGATGTAGCCTTGATTTGCAAGTCCTTACTTCATGTGATGTCTTCAAATTGGGGCTTCAACCTTGCAATTTATTTCATCTTTCCAAAATGAAGTGTGAGGCTTGATTTTATACTAAATTGGAAGGTAGAATTGAGAGAGCCAACTGTAAATCCTAATCTCCCACTAAATCACCAAGACAAGGACCAAGTTTAAATTTGGGCACAATCTTTAGGGTACATAACATTTGGAGAATTATGTACTCAAGTATATAATGTTTGAAATTTTATGTACCACCCAGTCAAGGACCAAATTAGGAATATGGGTCTTGAGTAGTTAGAGGATGCGAGATTAGAACAAACAACTACTTTCAAGATCAGGACATAATACAAAAATCACTAATGGTAAGATAGGGCCTAGGTAATGAAATAAATTATTTTATTGGAGGAAAAATAGAGAAGTGTGCACTTTGAAATAAGGGCTTACCTCAATTTTAAACAAGATTAAATTAATAAAGGACCCATATTTGAATTTAGGTGTTCATTAAGTGTAATTATGAAGGCCTATTATACAATCTATAATGAAAACACACTAAGGTAGGTGCTAAACAATTATGAAATTGTACACCGCTTAGGTGCTTACAATTTATGACGGTACATGAACACAGTTGGAAATAAAAAATTATGTTGTTACCATTATTCATAACATATAATTGTCATCCACATCATACACTAAAGATCAAAACAAAAAAGGATGCCTATATAGATCGTCGATTGGTTATTTAATGATTGATCCTTCATAACCTTAGATAAACTACCCACAAAAATATTGAGTAGGTGTTGGAGGATGGACTGAGGTTGCCATGGTAGTCATGCTCTCAACCCTTGATGGTGATTGTGGAGTGCCAATAATTTGAATTGGAAATGGGGAAAAAAATTAAGAGGTGGTTACATAGGATGGAACCCCTCCAACACAATTCATAGGAAGAGATGACTAAGAGATGTGATATACATCCTAACTAGATGTAGGACTTGGAAAGTTAAGTGTATCAGAAAACTTGGGGATGTTTATGTGCAAAAAATATCATATTATTCCATGGGTTTTAGACATGAGATTGGAAGTTGTGTTTAACCTCTTTTTTGTTCCAAATCCATTTCTCTATCCTCAATCATCCTTTCCTCTATCTTTTTTTCTTCAATGCCTTCTCTTGTTCTTTTCTAACTTCTTTATCCTTCTTCTATTTTTCTTTGAGCTTGTACTTTTCTTTATGTAGGGTTTCCTTCTCTAGTATTTTTGTTCCTTCAATTCCTTCACTATAGTACATGCAACCTTATTATCCTCAATTTTTTGTTTCTTTTGAGATTTAATTTACTCAAGATATTTTTTCCTCTACTCTTGTTCCATTAAAAGATTCATGTAGTCATCTATTGTTAAGAGCTAAGATTGTCATCTCAATCAGATTCCAATACGTATCACTAGTGTTTCTTTGTTTTTCATTGACAATGTGCACATGAAAATTTATGAATTTACTAATTATAAACTATGTTTAAGAAGCCTAGGTCTGATTGAATTGTGATTCAATGTTTTCCTCTTTGGTATTTCTAACTACCTTTGGTTCTTGAGTGAAATTGCATTATTTCCACAATCTAAAATGGTACAATTAGCATAGTAATGCACTAGTCCACTTGTAAAATTTGTGGGTGGTGGTGATGGGAAGGATAAAGTGCCTTGTTATTCTTGGACATGAAAATCAACAACTAGATTAATTTCTTCCTCCACCAACTAGGATGGTTAACCAGTTTGTGAAGGAAGACTAAGACCATCCTCCATATCCTCAATCTAGCTTTCCACCATGTTATGAGCATGTTCATCATAATTTATTTGTGTAGTAGAATAAGGAGGATTTTTTTTAGGTGACAACATCGTACACCCATCCACTTGTGATTATGTTGCAAAGATCGATGTTTGGTAAAAATCTTGTGTTGAAAAAACAACTCCTTGTAGACTAAGTATATTATGTAGTGCTAGAGGATCATCACCTACATTGAATTGGAATATGTTGTTGGGATTCAAGTCCTCCATGAGTGCATCGAGATTGAGGGGTCATATTAAGGTCCTAAATCCTACTACTGTGTTTGAAATTTTCAATGCTTTGATCAATGATTTGTTGCTGAGTTATGAAATTCTACCCTCCTAATCTCCATGTTGGGAAACCTTGTCAACCATGATGAATGTTCAAAATTGAGCTATGTTTTGAAAGGAGAAAACACACTCTCATATAGGGGCTATATTTATGTGAGGTGTGTGTCGACAAATTTAGTAAATCAATGCCTATTTCATCCTTGCATCTTGGATGGTTGTGAGTGCAACATGGCTTCCATGACTATAAAAAATGACTAACTACTTGTTGGTGGGTGAAACATCATATGGAAATGATCATGTGAAGTGGTGAAACTAATTCATACATTGTTCCTTTTTCATCTACACATGCAACTGGTCTACCATGAAAGCACTTGGTTTACAAGGGGCAGTGCAATTTTAAACTACTTATTTCCCTTAAACAAGTAGAAGCATGCAATTCCTCTTCCAGAAGCAATTTAAAAAATATATATAATGACCTAATCCATTCTTGAATCCTAGGAGTGATGTAAAGGACACTCCTACTTCCTCTTCTATTCAACTCCCTCATTGAACCATTTCTGCTTGCCTATATACTAGTTTCATTGAAATTCCATATGCGACGACAACTATATGGATTTATAGTGTATGCTTTGAGTAATGTATTGTAGAAATCACACATAACTACTAGTTCAAGGTTGATTGTCATGTCTTTATCAAGGCCTTCAACTGTTCACAATGTGAGTTCAAAATGTCATGTCTTAAACCTCATCCACAGAATTCTTGGGTAGCCTGTTCTTGAAAGGGTTAGGTCAAATTTTTCAAATTTGAAAAACCTCTGCCTTTAATTCACAATATCTAGTCCATGACCAAACCTTGTCATCTCTTTTCACCATTGAACAATCAATTCTTCTTCTTCTTCGTTGAGGATAGTCAATGTACCTTTGTTAGAAGTGATTGTGAGTCCACCCAACCACTTGGAGAGTGTGGCTATTGGGATGTTCTATTTTTTATATGTATACCTTACTTACATATTTTTTTCCTCAACATCTTTGGTTTCCCTATTCATGTCACTAGTCAATCATAGTTTCTTTTGCATTGTTCTTTTAGGAAATCTTTGGGGTGTAATACACTCCACTACTAGTACTACAAGTTGTAGATGGTTGTCATTTTGAAGTGGGGTTTCATGTTATTAGGGGAGCATAAATCCTCTTTTATGAGTAGGCAACCTTGTGGAAGCTCTTTTCTTTGCAACACGAGTGGTCATCTGATCATCCTTCCTTATCTACAAATAATAAGTAGAAATCTTACCACTAGAAACAACAACTTAATTCATGGTATTAACCATTTTCATATAGAATGACATAATAAAACTTTGAAAGATGACAATGATGCTTAAACATAAGATAGTTAAGTCTACTTCCATTGACAAATTGTTATTTTTATAATGATGCTTGAATTGTTTTTATTTTTTTACACTGATGGTAAAAAGAGGAACAATAATTTGATGTGAAACAAATTAATTAAGAGTTTAAAAAATTTCAAATCATATCTAAAGGGTAAGTATTGTAATCACCTAAAAATGGTCTAGCAAACCCATAGGCCCCTTTTCCCAAATATTTGGTCTTAATAAATCCTAAATCTAAGACATTATCGCTAGACTCTAAATTATTGAGCATTTAATCAAACTTGCTTGCGTAATTCTAAAATCTTGTCTGGAATCAAATCATCAATCATCAAAGCTTAAACCCAAAAAGCATAAAACATTGGGATAAATCAAAAATTCCTAAGTTCAAAAAGTGAACCTATTCACACATGGGTGTGCACTTAAAAATCAAAATAACACAAATAAAAGGGAAAATACCAATTTTGTCTTATTCTCCACAAAGTTGACCAATCAAAATCACTTTATCATCTCACATCGATTGAGGGAAATTTCATCTCCACCATTGATCAATATCTTTTGCCTCTTAATCTCAACCACTCATTTATTGGAATCTTCTATAAAAGAGATGGTTTCCTTGATTCAATAATTACGCAATTGGAGAAGTAGAGTTATAATGCTATTTTCATCCTAGAGCTCTTGCATTCATGGTTCTTTGCTTTCATAGTAGTTTCTTGCATTCTTGCACTTGTAGTTTCATTTCTAGATTAATGGCATTCTAGTTTCCTTTCATAGCTTAATAGTAGATGCATTGTTCTTGCATTAGTATCTTGCATTTGCATTCTAGTTTCAATATCATTCATAGTTTGATAGTTCATTGCATCTTTCATTTTCTAAGTTTTGAGAGCCAAGCATGTAATTCTATGCACCTTTCTCACCTTCTTTGCATTGAATCTTCCATTTTGGAGTAGTCAAGTCACTAATTTCTCTATGTCCAAATCTAATGGACATCCATGAGAATCATACTCGCTTCAACTAGGAAGCAATAAGCTAGTTTCTAGGGTTTTATAATAGTGATTTGAATCTTATTTTTTCACTAACCCTTTGGATATAATGGTTTATTGAAGTGTTTGGTTATAGATATTGATCACACATTTTACCACACACAAGTATGATATGGCACAAATTAAGACTATTAGCTATGACTATAACTATGATTAGAATTTGCATATGTAATGAACACCATAATAAAGAAAAGAGATGAAAGAAAGTTAAGAACCCAATACATGTCAATAGTAAACCAAATTAATGTAAACAAAGGGATGAAAGACTATAAGCAATAGTTTAACAAGCTAATATTTTTCAATATATTGAAGTAAAGGGATGAAAAGCAACAAGCAAGAGTTTAACAAGCCTAGATTGTTTACCGAACAAGATCAAAACTTTTATAAATCCAAATATGAAACCGTAACATGCAAATGTGAAAACCTACCATAATGAAGAACATGCAAATCTAAAACTCTAAAATAATGAAGAACGTGCAAAGCTTAAACAACTGAAGAGTGAAATTATAACATAATGAAGAACATCAAAATTTAAAACTTTGACATGCAAATAGAGAACAACTTAAAAATTTATGTATGCAGAACATAATGGGAAAGACAATTCCAAATCACATTGCCATAAATAGTTTAGGCATATACACTGGAAATAAATACATACAACATCTGATGACATGTAACTGATTGAATGTTTGATAATGTTAAGTTGAAAGATAATGCAAGTCATTAAATTAGTTAATGGACTGTATTGTCATTGATGTCAACTTGATATCATTTGTACGGTCATGTATATAATGCCAAAGACTTCAGAGAACCAAAGGAACCAAAGTTATGCTTTCAACAATGCATAAAATTCAAGTATTTACTAAGTGAAAAACAACACCGACGGACAGAGAAAAGAAGAACAGTCACAGTGATACCCGACAATCAAAAGCACAGTGTTTCCCAACAAAGAAAAACCACAAAGTTGCCCGACAAGTAAAATTCCAATGATGCCCGGCGGATGGAGATCATGAAGCTAACTGGAGTCTCACCGATGGATTAGTCAGTTGTCACCGATGACTAACTGCAGTGGTGACCGAAAGAACAGAGAGTTCAAAAAATGATAAAATATCTAGCTGGCAAAGCTAAATATAGACTTAACTGGTTGTCTACTTTGTTTTATTCGACCAAAGATAAGTGATTGATTGAAAGCTGATTTGTACAGTTGGCAAGAAGATATCTACAAGACAAATCAGGAGTTATGCTTTAAATCTAATTGGATGGATTGTTTATCACGCCAAGAATCAAGAATCAAGAAATGATGAATATTATGTCTATATAAGAGACAAGCTTAATTCATTTACGAATGGGATTAAGAGGAGTGAATAGAAAGAGGATGCTGAAGAGAAACTGATGAAGAACAACTTCATACAGTGCTGATTAAACAAGCTAAAGGAAGAGCTAAGGAATTCTGCAGACACCGACGAACAATGAGCACAACATCACATAGCAGAAAGTGTGGAGCACAAGGATTGAATTGATACATTGGTCAGAGAGGTAAAGTAATTAAATAGATCTAAAAATCTGCAATTCAAGTTGCAATATGAACAGGTCATAGTGTTTCAGTTTAACCATTGAAGCATCAAGTCTCTTAACCGAGCAGGACTTAACAGTCTTCTATATATTGAGGTACATCTCAAGGAGTGCCAAAAAGGTTGATTCATGAAAGTAGCATTGGACTTGCCTGATACCTATTGACAGTCTAAGAAGGAGGTTGATTCAAGGATGGTAGCAATAGATGCCCGATACTAAGTGGCAACCTCTATGTATAAAATCCTCTAACAAGGTCACACTTAACAGTGTGTTTGTAACCTTTAACAGGGTTGGCTCCTAACAGGGCTCACTTCAGAAGGGTGAAAATTTAGGGTACTGGTCCCAGTGGTTTTTCCCTTAACAGGGTTTCCACGTTAAAAATTCATGTGTTATGTGTGTATGATTCATTTCTTTATTGCTTTGCATCTTACATAGCTAACTCTGGATTGATCGGTATACTCTTCTTATTTACTGAGTTTCGGTAAATAGTTATACTACTTGTTAGTAATCAAGAAAGAATAAGGATTGACAGAGGAAACTGACAGACAATTAATCATTACTAGTATTTCATGGCATGCATCTTGTAGGGACATAATAATATGAGATTTGGTGGTTAAGTTTGAACGATAAATTTGAGGCCACTGATTCACGCCCCCCCCCTCTCAGTTATTACTAACAACATCATGGTATTGTACCATCCTAAAAAGTAAGCACTTAATTAGTGTTCTTTTTAAGGACCATTTTGCACTCATTTTAGTAATAGGACTTTACATGGACACTTAAATTAAAATATGGGTCCTCTTTCTTCTCTCTTTTCCCTCTTGCTTTCTTAAAATTGAGGTCAACCCTTATTTCTAGGTGTGCTCCTCTATTTTTCCTCCAATCACTTAATTTATTTCATCATCTAGGCCCTATATCATTATTAGTGGCCTTTTTGACCTTTCTGAGGCCCGAAACCACCTGTAATGTAAATCCCTGCATCTACACATTCCTTGAAGCCCACTGTAGACACCCTAAATTGTCCTTTTTCATTTCTATGTTAATTTAATTAATATTGCCTATAACAATATAGTTAATTCTTATAGATTAACTATATTTGTTATATTCGACTATTTATTTAATTTTATTAAATAAATTCATCACCTTGTATTTAAATTTAATTTAAATAYTATCCCTAATATATTAAAATTTATTTTAATATATGTTTCCTCCATATTTCTTTTTAAATAAATTTTATTTATTTAATCCCTCCATTTTTTCTAAAATTCTTCTAAACCTCATTTAAATTAAATTAAATTTAATTTAAATCTTGCTTCTCCTTGCTTTTGGCTAAATTCAGCCTAATCACATTTATAAGGTAAATAAACCCATTTTAGC
>MU225721.1:681475-696422 GCA_018584345.1 Thuja plicata
TCATCAAATTGGGTGTGCATATCATCACGCCAATGAAGAGCAACATTATGTTGCTATGTAAGGGTGTCAATGTTTTCAACAATGGTATTTAGGGTGGCAAGCATAGGAGCTAACGTAGGTATATTCTGATACATGTTTTTGAAACCTCGTATAGTGGTCAAATTCTCTTGTATCAAATCCTCTAAAGATTGAGGGTTTTGAAGCAGTTCTGGATTGTTTTGGGGATCATTATTTGGCGGGGGAGGGTTGTTATCTTCATTGTTGTCAGCCATGCCTAATTAAATAATATACAAATATAAATTTCAAATCGATTTCATATATTTTTAAAAAAATCAATACAAAACCCCATTTTAACAAAAAAAACTACATTTAACATGAAAATGAAAAAAACTAATCAAGATATAGCAAGAATTTACTTACCGAATAAACTGTGGAGTCAAATGTTTTTTTGGAGCAATTAGGTACCCAAAAAAATTGTTTATAGGATATTTAGAGCCGTTTTCCAAACCCAAAATGATGAGAGAAATGAGGAAAGCAGCTCGAGGGTTTTGATTTATGCCACAAGTTTTGGGTACCCAATTTTTTTTGGGTACCTGATTTTTTCAGGTACCCAAAAAAATCATGTACCCGATCAGGCTTGTGCTTTGGTGTCAGGTTTTCCTAGGTGTACTGACACCCAGGCCTACTAAAAAGTCAACAAACATTTTCATGCGCTTTTGGATGAGTGAAAAGTGGATTTTTTCACATCGCCACTTTTTGGCCCCCCATGATCTTGCACATACCCAGTATGTGACTTTTTCAGACTAATTGATCCTAATAGGGAGGTAAGTAAGGAAGAGTTAGAGATAAAACACTCTTTAATTGAGAGGATTCTTGAAATAGACAAAATGGAGGAAATGGAAATAAATTTTGAATATTTGTGTCATATTGAATCAGAGGAGATTATTGATGCAAGGAAATAAGTCCTAGGTATATGAAAATCAGAGATGGCTAAAAATAAATCAGATTGTGGGAATAACTCAAGGAAAAAAGGGAAGGAAGCCAAGGTCAACACCCAAGTTGATGTACGGAGAGCTTCTAATCAAGATAAAATCACATCTTACTGGAATTTAGGGAAGGGGAAGGTCCTTCCCAAGGGTCCATAAAAATTATATCGTGGAATGTTAGGGGTATGAATGCCCCTAATAAGAAGCTTATGACCAAACACTACATTTTTTCAATTAAAGTAGATATCATTATGCTTCAAGAAACCAAACTAAATGTAGATCAATGGGATAAGCTCAAGAAGTCATAAGTCATTAGGAATTTGGGAGGTAGAAGTAGTAGAGGCAATTTGAACTTTAGGAGGGTTGGTCATAATTTGGAGCCTAAGAAGAAGTTATTTTCAGAGTTTGGGAGGTAGTCATAATTGGAAAGGGGGATTAGTTAGTAATATAAACAACACTTTAAAGTTTGTAATCATCAATGTTTATGGAGCAATCCTAATGAAGAAAAAATAGGAAGTATGGAGCGATTTGAGTTATTTATTTTATAATGTTCTAAATGATAATATTATATTAGGGGGAGAATTTAATGAAATTTTGCAACGATCAAAAAAATGGGACACATTCAAAAGGAATTTCAACCGCAAGTGGATTTTAAAAATTAGATTTTGAGGAATAATTTGATAGAAACTGAAATGAAGACTGGGACATTTACTTGGAATAATAGGAGATTATGCTTTATCAATATAGAGGAGAAAAATAACATATTCCTCTTTAAGGGGGATCTTACCTCATTCCCCTTTGATTTGAAATATTCTATAGCTCCAATCTCACGATTGGATCATTTTCCAATTCAACTAGAAGTTTTGGGTGAAAGAAAACCATTGTGTTGCCCCTTCAAATTTGAAAACATGTGGATGAAGAGTGAAGAGTTATTGACCCTAATGGACAAATGGTGGAAAGGATCTCATTTTGAGGGTTCAAATTCATTCTATTTTGTATCAAAAGTAAAGATGGTTGAAAATAACTTTCTTCAGTGTAATAGGGAACACTTTAGGAATATCTTTGCTTCTACGATTAATATAGAAAAGAATTAAAGGAATTAAATGAAGAGGTGATTTAGTAGGGAATGTATTCAAACATGTATATTAAAGAAAAAGAGTTTCTTAAGGAATATGAGGAGATTTTGGCATTAAAATAAGAAATCTTTTGGAGGCAAAAATCTAGAGAGGTTTGGTTGGAAGGAGATAAGAACTCATAGTTCTTTCAAAATAGCACAAGGAAAAAAATAAGTATTGTATAGGGGGTAATGGGAACACCCCAAAACAAAAGAAGGAATAATACCAATATTCCACCACCTAAGGAGGCCCGATTAACACAAAAGGAAGTGCTAATGCGTAACCTTCACAAAGGGGCAATTTATTTGGATTAACTTCTTCCTTTTTCTGCAAGAGGGGATTGAAACTAATATACAAAGGAAATCTATGAAAAAAAAGTGATGAAAATAATAAATGAAGTTAAATTACCTTGAAAACACAAACCTAAAAACTTACTAGGAAACTATGTTGGAATCTAGAATAATTCGGGGTTCGGGAGCAGAAAAATGAGATCTACAAAACCCAAAAACATGGGAGCCTCGATACTATGCCAACCTGGAGGGGCTATGATGACCTGGGGGGATGGTGAAATGTAGAAAATCCACCCAAGACTAGGCCGAGGTTGACATCCACCTACTTTGCAATATTTCTTGGAATCTGGACCTATGACAGTAACCTATTTTTGAAGGCTCCGAATATGGATCTACAACTTGGAAAACTTGAATCTGAAAGAGGGAAGAAGGGTTTTTTTTGTTGGAGAGGGGGTTGCCTTGGTCAAGCCCCAGTTTAGGAATTAACCTTAACCTTAAAATTGAGACAATAAAGAGAATGCTAACAAGCAATAGAAGTAGATCTAACTATGAAGCATATCATATCAATAAGTATGCAATTGTGTTTAATATGAAATGAATCATGTTGATGCAATAGCCTTGACTCAACACCAAAAATCTAGAAATAAAATCAATGCAAATCAAAACCTCATGTATGTGTATGCTTGTAATTCACCTTGAAGAAAGACATAGATCTTTGAAGATATGAATTTGGATCTTCCCTCCTTGATGGCCAACTCCACTATCTCCTTGAAGAAAGAAGCTAGATCTAGAGGAAAGAATGTAAGAATCTTGAATGCCTTGAAAAATGCCTTTAATTGCTTCAGCACTTGTATGCTTGAATGCTTAATCTCCAATGGATGCCTTGAACATGAAATTGACTGCTTAATTGATTACCTATAATTTTGGATTACTTGGACCTCCCAAAAATTAAGTGAGCAGGCCTCCTTTTATACCAATTTCACGACCAAAATTGAAAAGGGCCAACTACACAAGACAGGAAAGGAATTTAGAACCCAAAATAGGCCTAGGATCCCGAGGCTTTCCACCTAGGGGGGAGACTGATATTGACATCATCTTGGGGGCTAGGTCAACCTTGGCCTACCCCTAAGGGGCTAAGATGACCTCGACCTACCCTCAGGAGGTTTTACCATGGGATTTATGCCCGGGGTCTCAGGGAAAGGGAAAACATAAGCGAAAATGAACATAAAAGACGAGTACAGAAAACATAAGGGAAAAAGAAGACATCCAATCATTATGAAGGCATTTAAGAGGGCCTAGCACATCCCATTAAGGAGGGCTAATAGGTCTTATCATGGGTGCTTCCATTTTAAGATGATACAAATATAAATAAGATCTATCATGATTGAAGATTCAGATGAAATAGTTAAGAAAACTGTTAATTTTTTTTATAAAAGTTTTGAACAACTGGGAAGGATTAGATTATAAATCTTAGAGGAAACTACTAAAAATATTTTAAGTTTGGTGTCGGAGGATCATAATAGACTAGCTACAGTAAAATTTTCTGAACAAGAAATTGTCATGTCTCTTAATCAACTTGATTTGGACAAAGCACAAGGTCCAAATGATTTTCTTGCAACCTTTTCCAAAAATGTTGGAAAATTTTAGGATCGAAGATGAAAAAAGTTTTGGAGGTAGTAAGAAATGTAGAGGGATTCCTCAAAGAAATTAACAATACCTTTATTCCATTAATCCCAAAGAAGGAGAAGGCACCAATGTTAGATAAATTTTGGCCAATATCCTTATGTAATATAGTATACAAAAATCTCTCTAAAGCTCCTGCAGATAGGTTAAAGAAAATTTTAACACTTATTATTTTAGAAGAGAAAATAGGATTTGTTTCAAGAAGAACAATATTTGATGGGGTTATCATAGCACAATAAGTTATCCACTCAATCCAACAGACTAAAGATCCAAGCATGATTATCAAGTTAGATATCAAAAAAGCCTATGACAAAGTGAATTGGAGATTTTATGTAAGTGTATGGAAACTTTTGGATTTTGCAAAGCTTGGGTTACGTCAATATTCTTCTGCATTTCTAGCCCAAGATTTTTTAGTTTTATTAATGGAACCCCACAAGATTTTTTAGAATGTACTATGGGTATTCGTCAAGGGGATCCAATATCTCACTTTTTATTCATTATAATGCCAGAAACATTAGGCAGATCTTTATCAAAAACCTAGAATAATGGTACTTTGAAAGGAATCAAGGTTACTAGTTCAGTCCAAGATGTCTCTCATAAATAATTTGTAGATGACACAATGTTGCTTAGGAAAGGAAATAAATTGGAAGCCAAGGAGATTAAAAAAATGTTACAAATCTATTCAAAGGCTTCAGGCCAATACATCAGTCAAGAAAAACTATAAATTTTTTTTGTTAAAGCAAGGACTCAAAAACCAATTCTAGATCTATTGGGATTTAAGGAGGGAAAGCTTCATTACTCATATTTAGGGTTACCCTTGGATAAAATTTTAAGGTCCTCCAAAGTATGGGATAAAGTAGGAGAGAAAATGGATAAGAAAATGGACTCATGGAAAACTAAATGGTGACCTTGGGCTGGTAGAGTCACTATGCTTAAAGAAACATTATGTACAATTCCTATCTATCTTATGTCTTTCCTTTCATTATCAGCTGGTGCTTATACAAAACTAATTAAAAAGATAAGAACTTTCTTTTGGTAGGGAACAAATTTGAAGAAGAAACATATTTTAATTTCATGGGATAAAATCTGTAAGCCCATTCAAGTAGGTGGAGTTGGGATAAAGAATCAATTATGGAAAAACAAAGCCTTGGGAGTAAAACTCTTTTGGAAACTCCATAAAGATCCATACTTGAAATGGGTGAGAAAACTAATAGGTAAATATTTGACTGACTCCAATGTAACAATGTTTTAAGGATATGCAACTTTCCTAGAGGACCAGTATCTGGAAATTAATGACTAAATGTAAAGATTTGATCTCAAATTAGATTTCATGGAATATAGTGCATGGGCACAAAGCCTTATATTGGAAAGATTATTGGGGAGGATACTCAATCATAAATAAGCAAATGGATAAGATTATAATTAGAGAAATTTGTGAACAATCTTGGGGTCATTATGTAAGGTATTATGTAATGTTTGATGTAAATGATACTCTTAAATGGAATAGGAAGGTATTTGATGATTTGAATTTTCCATCAAGAAGATATGCAACACTAAAAAGAATATTGGAAAACAAATCAATTAAATTTAGGGAAGGAGAAGATAAAATAATATAGATTGGAGCCAAAACAAGATGTTAAAGCTCTAAAGATGGATATAGAACTATAATTGAGAAGTAGGGATTCCAAAATACTAAAATTCCAATTCATTTATGATAGAATAGGTTATGTCTCTACAAGGCAGGTATATTCACTTGGGAAACTCTTCAAGGTAGAATTTTTAACTACAAAATGGTGTAAGAAAATTGATTTCTATGGACCATTAGTATGCTCATTATGTGAGAATAATGAAGAATCCATTAATCACATTCTCCTTAATTGCCCCTTTGTGCACAAGTTTTGGCAGTGGTTATGTGCTAAATTAGGATGGTTCTTAGCCTTACATAATGATATTTTGGTATTAATTAAAGGATGATCGAGGTTATATTCTTCAAGTTTGTTTGGGAGTCTTTGGATCATTTACCCCTCATTGTTGCTATAGAAGATTTGGAAGGAAATAAATCATAGAATATTTCAAGGAAAACAATTAGAATGTAATTTTTTGGCCAATAAGATTGATGCTTCTATAGTTAAAGTTGTTAATTTTAGGATTTCTTCTTTTGTCCATAAAGAATTAAAATACACCAGTTGGGATGATACTATGAAAAAGTATTGGTATGACCTTTAGACCCCTCCTTTTACTGGTGGACGGGAAGATAGAAGAAGAAATGATAGAAACCAATGCAACTGGTCCCCTCCAAGACAAGGATGTTCGAGCTTTAATTTTGATAGAGATTCTAGACGCAATCCAGGAAAATTAGGAGCGGGTTGTTTGATTCATTCATGAAATGGTGATTTTATTGCAAAATTAACCAAACCACTGGAGAAGGATACTAGCAACATAGAAAAATTAAAATCTTTAATAGAAGGGTTAGATTTTTGTATAGAATTAGGTTTAAATTAAATATAAATTGAAGGAGAATCAACTATTACTATTAATGCTCTCAGGACTGGTAATACTTCAAATTGGAGATTGAGGTCGCTATTGGATAAAGCCTTGGATTTAATAAAAAAAATTGAAAGTATCACAATTAATTATATCTATAGGGAAGGAAATGGAAAAGTAGATGAATTGGATAATTTGGGTGCAGATGGACAAATCCTTAGATAGATAAAGTTGAGACAAAACATGTCCTAATTTCTTTAATTACATGACAAAGTATATCTTCTAGTAGTTTAGTACATTTGATTGGAATATTTTCAACTTATGGATGGATTGAAACCATATTTTTTGGGAGGCAACCCAAAATTGTATAATGAAGGTAGAAAAACTTTCCTCAAAATAGAGTAGATGAAAGCGGTTTTTCAAATGGTGTTTCTTAGCGTGCTATAGAGTTTGATCTTTTGTTCAGAGTTTTCTATCCTCCATTGGGTAATGTTTTGAAACAAGTGTTGTCAGATCAAAGGTTCACTTTAAATTTTAAAGAAAAATGCATGTTGTTAATAATGCAATGTAGAAGGTGGTAGCAAAGGATTTGAACCGTTGAAGCCTATGCTAGGAATGAGGCTCATTTCAATTTTATTTGGAAATTTCATATTAAGGGTAGCTAGGTATGGTTTGAAGAAGTTGGAAATAAAGGACATTGGCCATTAGAGCTGATGCTAGAAGCTATTCTATTAGTGTTAGGATTTTTCCATCTTCATTTTGAATCTCAATAATATTGATGGTGGAATTTTTTAGTTTCAATCCCATTTTGAAATCCAAATTTGGTAGCTATGTATGGATTGAAGTAGTTGGAAATAATGATCATGAAATATTGAAGCTTATGTGAGAAGAAACTTCATCAGATTTTGGCTTCGGCAAGTATCAGTTTGAAATTTGAAATTGATGATGACATCAAACAGGTCAAATAATTTAACAAAATTATCGATCTTGAGAATGTCAGATTTGAAGTTTGTTTCCATCAACAATGACAAAAGTATTTATGGTAGTAGTTATCAAGGAGACAAAAATAGATGGTGAGATCACTTTGTTTCCATTTTTAAATTAGAATAAGGAAAGCTCTACTTTATATCTATTTTGGAGACTTTTCTTATAAACTAAAGTAACATTGGATTATTTGTTACACCAAAATAGAGGCTTTCTTTTAAATGTTAGTGGGAAATTTGGTAGAATAATGCTAAGTTTAATCTAACACCATTGAAAGTGGATTTGATGCTAGTTTTCAAGTCTCAAGGTGCATTTTTATTCTTGAAAGTTGATTTGATGGAAGGTATTTCTATATTTGGTAGAGACTATTTTGACAAGAATAATTTTTTCCCATCGTCCAAATTTAGAGGAAGAAATAGTAATGACAAAAATGGGAAATATTTTGACGAAGGAATTGCAAGACGTAAGAAAAGATAACTCTAGGCATTAATTGTTTTCTTTTCGAGAATAGCCTAATTAAAATCATGGACTAGCAGGGACCACAGACAATAGATATAGAAGAATGGGATCAAGATTAGGTAGCAGAGGAAACTACTACGCGTTGGCCAGGTGGAATGAGGAGAGCTAGTGGTTGTGGTATTCATGTTGCTTTGTAGACAAGGGTGTGCAACCTTTAATCCATGAGATTCTATAAGTTGGGCCTTCTACAAGGCCATAAGAATTTATTCCTTGGCAGTTATAGATCAAGTTCTTCAGGGCTCAATGATGACCTATTGATAATTTCAATATTTTGGTTTTATAATATTATAGATACTTCCGTTGGGATGTTCAACAATACATTTTGTTACATACTCATCCTTTGTTTAGTAGGCATTTGATAATAAACTAGTAGATTGATAATACTTGTATTTGATGAATTATGAATAGATATGCTCATGATGGATATAATTAGGATTTATCAGTAGAGTGGCATGGCTAGTAGGTAGCTTCCTGAGCATCCTTTTTGGCATTGATGCTCCCATAGAAATGAATGGAACAAGAATTTGAATCTTTATTAGTGGTAGATCATTTGTACAATATTTAGAATTTTTACAATTTGGTGGGACTATAGCTAAGATTATTTAATCTTATTTATTCAAATCTAAGTATTCATGCAACTAATTAATAGCTTTTCATGTCATATTTTTTTATTAAACAAGGAAAAATTATAATTTATATGGAATATCAAATATTGTTCTTTGTGGAGGAAGAAATATTAACTTCTAGCTAACACATATCCACGACCTCCTCACGTTCACATATAAATTTTTGTTTGCACTCCTCATTCTTTTATATCCATTTTGATTTAGTAACATCATAATTTTGTTCAAGGTGGTTCTAGGGATATAACAATTAAGTTCAAATTAGTTTGGCCTTATCAATATGTTCATAATTGCTTAATGTCAAAGACCACCTTTTCTTGATATTCTCTTCATATTAATCTAAATTGATTTTCCAACATCTTGCAGCTAGTTAACCTCATTCCTTCTTCTCCCTTGAAGCATGTCCCTTTTGGGTAAAAATGTTGGTGTAGATCTAGTAACGTGAATACATTGAGATTCATCAAGAACTTAGTTATCATAATCAATCTCATGTATCTACATAATCCAAATATCATAGGGACTTAAGAACATGATAAAAATCTATTAGAACTCAAATCTAGTTTAACAAAAAAGACAAATAATTTAATGGAAATAAAAACACTAAATGCACATATTTTGTTAAATATTTTTTTATTTAAAACTGGAGGGGTAAAACTTTATTCAAATCAACATCAAGAGTACAGAGCAACAAACCCAAGGCTAATAAAAGAACTCTAGACACCTAAAAAGGAGACCCAACCCCACAAAGGGTACAACTACACAACTTTGTCCTCCATGATTAACCTTTTCAACCTCTCCATATAATATGGCCTCAAGAGGCCCCAATCATCCACATCCCACCCATCCAAGTTCTTAGAAGCCCATTTTTCTAGATAGTCACCCACTCTATTCCATTTCTAAGGAATATGGAAAAAAAATGATCTAATGAAGAGAACAAACTTGGGATCTATTTTACCATCATATCCAATTGCCAATTAGCTTCGTCCAAGTGATGTGCATTCAACATATCAAACATAATTTGAGAATCCAAATCATACACAATCTTCTTAAAGCCAAGAGAGAAACATGTTTCAATAACACAAAGAATAGAAAGAGCCTCCATAAGATTTTTAGAGTAGTATCCTTTATAGGTAGAGAATATGAACACAAAAATTTTCATTGTTATCCCTACCAATACCACCAACTCTAGCATATCCAGGCCCCCCTAGACGACCCATCAGTATTAACTATTAAAACTACCACAAGAAGAGGGAGCCACCTCCCTTATCTACAATTTTTTTCTCAACATTTCCAAGTCTCCTTCTGGTAGGGAGGCTGCCTCCATTACCAATTAGATTCAAGTTCCTTAACACACCCTAATCACTAGGAGCTACAGGTCCAATAATATCACATTTTGTAGGAATAGTCTCTTGAAGCCTACAAACAGTCTTTTGTCATAAAAAAGTACTTGTCATGTTTTTTAAAATATTAGAAGATCCTTCTGTTCTTTTCCTATCCTAAATTCTAAATGATAAAAGTAGGACCAAGAAAGCAAGCAACCTAGACAAAAGAAGACTTAGGATGCGGATGACCAAGGCTTTCCAAAATTAAAGTAAAGAGGTGGCATGGATGCATGCATGGTTCCATGCTTTCCACCATAGGTTCCTGATCTCTCTAGAGTAAGAGCACTATAAAAATAAATGAGGAATACACTCATCATTCTTCTTATAGAGAACACACCTAGAAAGGCCTTGAAAACCTCTCTTCCTTCACTTTTCCCAGGTAAGACATAAACTTTGGGTGACCAACTGAAGCAAAAAGTTACATTTAGGCCAAGAGAAACTATTCCAAACCTATTTCCACCATGGCATGCCCCTGACCACGTAGCTACCTATCCAATTCCTGGTAACCAGAGGTAACAATGAATTTTTCATTTGGGTCAGGGCCCTAAGCTAGAAAATCTCTATCTTGAAGATAATTGCAAAGTCTACTAGCCAAATCCTTGCTAGCTCTTGATGATTCTCTTGTATTCACCCTGGAGGAAACTCTTGAGGATATTTCCAAAAAAACACCTAAACATACCCCTTGGGAATAAAATTCTTAAAATCTTCCACCCTACTCTAACCACCATCAACAAAAATATGGCAAAGGGGCTTAAGGTGAGTAAAATGGGAAATAATTGGGATGGTCATCCCAAGAATCAAACTATAGATCAGCATTTGAACCCCTATTACATATCTAAAATAGGTCGTCCTTCATGAGCTTTGACCCCTTTTTTAGAGTATCCAAGATCATAGATCTCTTTCCCAATAAACTAGACCGAGGCACATCCAGACTATCCACCCCCTAAGGTACTTATGGGTAATGATTCTGGCCCAATCTTGCTCCTGACAAGTGCACCATTTCCAATATATATTGGTAGCTAGAACCTAACTAATCAAACATTTAGTCATAAGACCTAAACCACCCTCCTTCTTTAGCTTGCAAACTGAGTCCCATCTAACCAGACTCAATTTTGAAGAAAGGAAATTACTAGACCAAATAATTGGTGAGAGAGAGCATCAAATGCTTTTACAAAAATAGATAGGGCAACTTGCACAAAACATCTATAGATAGGAAGTGCTTGCACCACTGCCTTTAGCAAAGTCACCCTCCTAGCCAAAGAGAGTGATCTACAAGTCCAATGGCTCATTCTCTTGTGAAAGTTATCCAAGATCTCCTTCTGAAACTCCCTAGACTAAGAGCCCACACCAATAAAAATCCCAAGGCAAACTATGGTACTAGATCCAATAGAAAATCTTCTATTTCACTTGAAGCAAGACATGAGGAAACCATCAAAATAGAAGAGCGACTTGAAATTCACCACTCAGGGCCCACCTTTTGTAGATTCAAAAAAAAAGGAAATCCACCAGAACTACTATGTGCCTCAACATACTAACAAACATCACCCAACCATATCCTAGAAGCTCTATTTTCCACATCCTTCATAGATAATT
Organism: Thuja plicata; assembly: GCA_018584345.1. Classification (NCBI taxonomy): domain Eukaryota; kingdom Viridiplantae; phylum Streptophyta; class Pinopsida; order Cupressales; family Cupressaceae; genus Thuja; species Thuja plicata. The sequence goes on from MU225721.1 coordinate 693,135, forward strand.
TAGTTTTGTGAATGAAGATAACATCATGAGAATGAGATGTTAAATAAATTTTAATTGTATGGATTATAAACATAGTAATACTCATACTGCTATACACATTTAACAATATGGATAAAATAACATATATATTATATAGTGATCTCTTTAAGATTTGTGCAGCATCCTGCTCAAAAAAATTGAAATTATGGTTTACACATGGTGGATGACAATAGAAGGGGGCCTACCCCACCACCTGTGGATCCTCCTAATAGTGAATCTTGCACATTTGGGGGTCCCTACTACAAAAATAATAGGCATTCAAACTAGGGTCCTATAGATTCCTCCATTGTTGGTAATAATGGTGCCCATTGGGAGTAGACAAGGAAGACAATGCGACAACAAAAAGAAATCCTAAAATCTAATAACTAGAAGAGATTTTAAGTTAAAATGAATTAGGGATAGATAGTCCAAAATATAACCCCATAATGCATACAAACTAAGGAAGGAACTGAAATTAGACTTTTAGACTTTGTGGTTGATCATGTCGTATCATCAATGAATAACACACTGGTTGAGAAATTTTTCTCATTCAGGCCAATGATTGATATGGTAAGAAGATGGGTAGCATCCATATGGGATCTGAAGGGGAGTCTGATCTCAAGCACTAATCCTAGAGGAATTTTATTCTTTAAGTTCACTACTAAGGATGACCTCTTAGTGATTCTTGTTGGTTCTTAGGAATATGGGAAACATTATCTATCCCTATGCAAGTGGAAACAAAATGTTTACCTTGTTGTTAATATGAACAATACTACACCCATGTGGTTTAGGATATTAGGAATAAGGATGAGAAAATTTTCAGGTGGATTGGAAGCATGTTTGGGCACTATTTGGCTATGAACGACGTGACAAAGGCAAAGTCTATGTTAATTTTCTCTAGGTTATATGTTAATGTTATTGTTAATAAGACCCTCCTAAATTTCATTATATTGCAATCAAAGATGGGGAAATAGACCCAGGTGCTAGTTTATGTGAATGCCACTATTTACTTTCAAAGGTGCTCCAAATAAGGGCATGTGATTTCAGATTCTAGAGCCTATTAGGAATAAGGTGTCTCAACCTTGTATATTTCCTTACATTTGATATTTTCCAAATGTCGGCACTTTGGATAATGTGTGAGGTAATCATGACTGAAACAGTTATGGAAGATTCCTATGACGGTCATTAATATTTGTAAGAGCTAATTGTGGAAGTTTCAATTACAGGTGAAGACGTGCAAGACATGTGGAAACTAATCAATTAAGTACTGTACACTCTTCTGCAAAAAAAAATTTGGGTTCCTATTTTCTCGGAGAATGGTAAAACCCTAATACGAATGCCTTTGGAAGTTGCCCTAAAAAGTGAAGCACATGATATAATCATTTTTTAGGGTTGGGAATCAGAGAGAAGTTAGTATATTGTTGTAACATTTTTTATGCTTCCGAATTTGTCTTCAAGTTTCAATTATCTCCTGAAAGAACTTGCATTGCAAGTGTATTGTAAACAGTAACAGTTTTGATTAATACATTGTGCAGGTTTTGGAGTGCTGGGGTTTTTTACCGAAAGGTTTTCCCTAGGGTAAATCATTGTGTCGTTCTCTTTTTTCTATGTACGCATGTTATTGTATTATCATTCTATAGTTGATAAGGGTTAAATATGAATTTGCATGATCCTCTTCTCGGGAGTTTAGCGTAGGGAACTATTTTTCGCATACTTAGTTTCCTTTCATTTGGTATCAAAGCCTGGCCATTTTTGGTTCTATTTGTTAGGGTATAAGTTTTTTGAGATAATCTCCAATTCAGTGGGAGTATTATTGCAGAGTATTCATAACCTTATTGCAGGAAGAGATGGCAGGTTCTTCATACAGTAGAATGGAGGTGGAAAAGTTCAATGGCACAAACTTTGAGTTGTGGAAACTCAAGATGGAAGACATGCTCGTAGACCGTGATGTATGGGAGGCGGTTGATAATGATATCAAACTAGTAAACATGCCTCAAGTAGATTGGGATCTCAAGGATCGAAAAGCTAAGGGTCTCATTAGATTCTGTCTAGCAGATTCTGTTCTCCTGAATGTTCTCGATGAGAAGACCGCAAACAAATTGTGGACATGGCTTGGGTCTGTGTATCAAGCCAAGTCCTTGGTGAACAAATTTTTCCTGAGAAAGAAGTTGTATTCTCTGAGAATGGATGAAGGAGGATATATTGCAGATCATCTGAATGCGTTTAACATGTTGATTGCATAGTTGACATCAACCGATGTCAAGTTGGAGGAGGAGGATCGATGTGTGACCCTGCTATGTTCCTTGCTGGATCCATGGGACCATCTTGTGATGGCCCTAGGGAGTACTATTGTCACTTTCCAAATGGATGATGTGGTTTCCTCGCTGCTATCTGAGGAGATGCGAAGAAAGACCTCCGATTCAACCAAGGAAGCCCTTGCTATTCGCGGTAGATCCAAAGACAGAGGAAAGAAAAATGACAATAAGTCTAAAAAGGGTAGATCCAAATCCCATGGGAAATATAAGACTCCTGGAAAATCTAAGGTAATATGTTGGAACTGTGGTAAGAATGGGCACTTTCGTAAGGACTGCAAAGAGCCAAAGAAGAAGAAGAAAATCCCAGATTCAGATTCTAAAAAATCTCAAGAAGATGGTGATGCTTTTCTCACAGCCTTGGCCACTCATGCATTTGATGATGTGTGGTTGATTGACTCAGGTGCTTCTTTTCACATGACCTCTCATCGAATTTGGTTCTCAAAGTATGAGGATTTTGATGGTGGAAAGGTGTACCTAGGTGATGATTCTCACCTAGAGATAGTTGGACGAAGAAGAGTCACTATCAGATTCCCTGATGGATGAGTAAAGGGGATCAATGGGGTAATGCACATCCTGGGTATGGCATGAAACTTGTTATCTGTAAGTATGTTGAATGATGCAGGTGTGCAATTTTTTTTTTTGAAAGAAGAATGAAAGATGATTAGAGGATCTATGGTGCTCGCGAAAGGTACTAGGAGAGGTACCATGTTTCAGCTGGATGCTTGCACTTCACAGTGAAATAGTTCTTCTCTCTCAAGGAAGAGAGCAGTAGTCACTTCATCTCCACCATCTAAACCAGAAGTAAATAAGTCTGTGGTAATGGATTTTGATGGTAGTGCAACAAGTGTACCTAAGGGTGCTAACACTTTGGAAGGCAAACTTCCTGCAGAAAAGACAATGTTGTGGCATATGAGATTTGGCCACATTGGTGAGAAGGGTCTCAGAACCCTAAAAA
>MU225721.1:697392-717566 GCA_018584345.1 Thuja plicata
AGGTTTGGATTTTCTATGTTAGATTCCAGTTGTGCTTATGCCTTGATTACAAACACTGATGAGCCTAGATCTGTGAAAGAGGCTATAGGTATGGAAGATGTAGGTTCCTGGATTGAGGCCATGGATGTGAGATGGATTCATTGGAGAAGAACAAAACTTGAGACCTAGTACCTTTTCCTAAAGGATGGAAACCTGTTGGAAGCAAATGGGTGTTTAAGAAGAAATTCTGTGTAGATGGAAATGTTGAGAGGTACAAGGCCAGATTGGTTGCAAAGGGGTATTCACAGGTGGAGGAAATTGATTGTGGTGAAATATTATCTCCTGTTGCAAATCTTACATCCATTAGATTTATGTTATCTCTAGCAGCATCATATGATTTAGAGGTAGAACAGATGGATGTGAAGACAACTTTCCTTCATGGTGATTTGGAGGAAGAGATCTATATGTCACAGCCTGAGCACTATATTCAAAACGGTAAAGAGTATTTGGTTTGCATATTAAAGGAGTCTCTGTATGGTTTGAAACAATCTCCTAGGATGTGGTACCTTAAATTTGATGCCTTTGTGTTGTCGATTCATTTTCTGAGATCGAAATCAGATCATTGTGTTTATTTCAAAGTTGACAATGATCTCCTTCTTATTATTGCATTATATGTTGATGATATGTTGTTGATTGGGAAGGGTATGGGTATGATTTTTGATTTGAAGTCTTAGTTGTCAGCACAGTTTGAGATGAAAGATCTAGGGCTAGCCAGGTATATTCTGGGAATGGAAATCAACAGAGATAGGTCTAACAGAAAACTTTGGTTGAGTTAGAGTAAGTATGTGAAGTCTGTGTTAGACAGGTTTAGCATGGTAGATTGCATACCATTGTGTGTTCCTGTTTCTATGGGAACAAATTTATTTGTGGATGATTGTCCAAAATCTCCTAGTGAGGTGGAGGACATGAAAAAAGTACCTTATGAGAGTGCAGTTGGCAGCCTTATGTACACTATGGTCTGTACTAGACCAAACATTGCCCAAGCAGTGGGAGTCCTGAGTCGTTTTATGGCTAAACCTGGATGGGTACATTGGGATGAAATTAAGAGAGTATTTAGGTATTTGAAGGGTGCATCAGAGTATTCCATATGCTATCATGGAAACTCTTCTGGAGCTTTGCATTCAGTTTGTATTCGTGGGTTTGTGGATTCAGATTGCGCAGGTGACATTGACAGCAGGAGATCGACCAATGCCTATGTGTTCACTATGTTTGGTGGTGCCATCAGTTGGATGAGTAAGAGACAACCTGTGGTTTCTTTTTCCACGACAGAAGCAGAGTACATGACAACTAATCATTCTTGTAAGGAAGCCATTTGGCTTAAGAGATTGTGTTCGGATGTTGCTGTTGATGCAAGATAGATTACAATTTGTTGTGACAGTCAGAGTGTTATTTGCCTTGTGAAGAATCCAACATTCCATGCCAGAACCAAGCACATTGATGTGCGGTTTCACTTTGTGAGAGATATGGTAGAGGATGGAAAGGTAAGTTTGGAGAAGGTAGATATAGTAAAGAATGTTGCAGATGCATTGACAAAACCTGTGGGCACAGAGAATTTCATATGGTGTTCAGAGTCTATGGGCCTCTCAGCCTATAAAAATTAAATCCTTTTATTTCCTTTGGCTCTTACAAGGTGTTCGACAAGTGGGAGAATGTTAGGAATAAGGTGTCTCAACCTTGTATATTTCCTTACATTTGATATTTTCCAAATGTTGCCACTTTGGACTATGTGTAAGGTAATCTTGACTGAAACAGTTATGACAGATTCCTATGACACTCATTAATATTTGTAAGAGCTAATTGTGGAAGTTTTGATAACAGGTGAAGACGTGCAAGACATGTGGAAACTAATCAATTGAGTACTGTACACTCTTCTACAAAAAAAAATTTGGGTTCCTGTTTTCTCAAAGAATGGTAAAACCCTAATATAGCTGCCTTTGGAAGTTGCCCTAAAAAGTGAAGCACGTGATATAAGTGTTTTTTAGGGTTGCAAATCAGAGAGAAGTTAGTGTATTGTTGGAATGTTTTTTATGCTGCCTAATTTGCCTTCAAGTGTCGATTATCTCCTGAAAGAACTTGCATTGCAAGTGTATTGTAAACAGTAACAGTTTTGATTAATACATTGTGCAGGTTTTGGAGTGCTGGGTTTTTTTACCGAAAGGTTTTCCCCAGGGTAAATCATTGTGTCATTCTCTTTTTTCTATGTATGCATGTTATTGTATTATCATTCTGTAGTTGATCAGAGTTAAATCTGAATTTGCATGATCCTCTTCTTGGGAGTTTAGCGTAGGGAACTATTTTTCGCATACTTAGTTTCCTTTCAGAGCCCCTTGGTGAAACAACCAAAGATGATTGACAAATATACTCCCCACCATGATTATTGAGGAAAATAAATATAATGGGGAAATCTCACAAGATGAGACAAATGAATATTCATTCACAAATGGAATTTTAAAATTAATGAAAACTCCAAACATAGTCTTTTCCCTTGATGAGGAAAAAAAATCAACTAAGAAGGTAGACTACTCAAAAGAAATGGAGCTAAAATCCCCTGAAAAGATGACTGAACTAGAGAAAGCATATTTTTTTCTACTTAAAGTGTAAGAAAATCTAGGGGGAGACTTTAACTATTCCTAGTAGTTGTTTCTATTAGAATAAATGAGAGTGGGGGGGGGGGGGGGGGGGANGGGGGGGGTGAATCAGTGGCCTCAAAAATTAATCCAATAATTCAACCAAAAATTTATACAAAAAATATAAAACCTATAGTTATATTCAATCCTACAAGATGTATTCCTTGTGTGAATCTAACATGTATAAACTGCTCGGAGTTAATACTTTTTATCCTTTCCTTAAGCTTTACCGAATAGCAGTTTATCTTTTCTTAACCTTTACCAAAATATAGTAAATAACTTAGTGTTTACCGATCAATCCTGTTTTAGTAATGTGTAAAGCAAAACATCAAAGCAATGAACCATATACACATTTGACATATGGATTTTTAACGTGGAAAACCTATTAAGGGAAAATCACTTGGGACCGGTAACCCAAAATTTTCACTCTTCTAAAGTGAGCTCGGTGAAGAGCCAACCCTGTTAAAGGTTACAAACACACTATTAAGTGCGACCTTGTTAGAGGATTTATCACTAATAGTTAATCACTTTACCTCTACATTCACTATGCTTGTTAACATGAAAAACCTTTTGATAATCCTTGGGATGTATCTCAATATATAAAGGATGGTTAAATCCTGCTTGGTTAAGAGACTTTAGTATCCAATGGTTAAACTAAAAAAACATATGATCTGTTCATAAATACAACTTAATCTTGCAGATGTTCAGATCTATTGTAAGATCATAATACCTTTCTAATCAATGTTTCTCTTCAATACCTTTTCTCCACTTCTTTATGCTCGGTGAATGTTGTTTCTTCTCTGTTTCTCTATGTCTAAAGAAATTATTAGCTCTGTCCTTCAACTTGTTTGATTAGGTTTGTACGAAGACTTCTATCTTCACGATAATTATCTTCAGCATTCCTCTCTTATTCCCCCTTTTTGATAATGAATTTCTAGTCTCATTTTATAGACATGATTTCACCGTTTCTTGTCCTTCTTATTTTATTCGTTGATCACTTCTTGATCTGGAAAGATTTCCATGCTTTCTTTAATTTTATTCTGCAAATCACTCCTTATTTTCTGGAATAAAACATGCTTTAAATATCCTTCTTATCTTTATCTTTTAACTAATTGATGAAAACAAAGTAAACAATCAGTTAACTCTATCTTTAGCTTCTGCCAGCTAAGTGCTTTGTCATTTTCCTAACTTCAGTTCTCATTGGTCAACATTTTAGTTGTGCTCGGTGACTACTAAAGATAGCTCGGGCGATGAATTCAGTTTTGTTTGGTGACAACTGCAGTTATCTCAGTAATGATTTCCTGGGTATCACTTTCTTAGGTAACACTATTTGTCGGGGTTTACTGTCACTTGGGTATATGATTACCAATGACAAAAACTTTGTCTTTGTAGATCTCCAATTGTTGTGACAATATGTTCATGAGTAAACATAACATATTAGGTTGACATCAATTTCAATACAATACATTAACTAATTTAATGTCTTGCATTAACTTTCTGCAGCTCAGTGATCATCAACTTGTCATCTTCAAACATTCAATCAGCTATAGTTCATCAATCTCCCCCTTTGGTATTGATGGAAACACACTACATACTACTAATACACTATGAAATATATCACTTGTAGTTCATCAATCTCTACCAAACTTATTGTTCTATAACAATATAAATGTCTGACTCTCGGTAAGATCTTCTAGCTTATATTTGATTCTTGCAGATTACTTTTTTCATTCTTCATTCCCTTCTCTGGATAAATGTAGCAATTTTGTCTTTGTCTCTCCCTTAGATGGATGGTTGTTTCTTTGAATATTTCTCTAATATTTTCTCTCCCTTTGACTGTTCCTCTTCTTGATAATATTTCTTTGCTCTCCCTTTGGATGATTATACAATGATATATTTCATTGAATACTTCTCTCCATAAGTAAATCTCTCCCTTTGAATACTTCTCTCCCTTTGACAACAATTCCAAACTATATTCCTTCCCCTCTTTTTTATATATTCCTTGAATTTCCTCTCTATCAGCAATGCAATAACTCTGGTGTTTGGTGTAGATAAGTACCTTTCTATGTACTGATATGTCTTTGTAATCCATATCTTTTCTTGCATCAACATGATGATCTTCTGATAATGTGTAGGCTGATACAACCTCCTAGTCATCTTAGTGACCAGTAGACAAGGGTCAGACCCCTAGTCTCTTCCTCAGGTGCTCAAATGTATCTTTTGACAATAGATTTGTGAATATGTATGCCAGTTGTTCTTTTGATTGCACATATTCTAGTATCACTTCTTTCTCTTGCACTTGTTCTTTTAAGTAATGATACTTGATTGAAATATGCTTTGTCTTAGCATGCATGACAAGGTTCTTTGAAATGTTCATTGCACTAGTATTATCACAATAGATAATTACTAGTTCAAGAATTTTCATATTCATACCTTCCAGTAATTGCTTGATCCATGCAATGTTAGAGAAATTTGCAGGAGCAGCCACATATTGTGCTTTTGCAGTAGATTGTGAGATGAATCCTTGCTTCTTTCTTATCCATGTGACAAGTTTGTCACCCATAAATAATTTTCCTCCTGTTGTTCTCTTTCTGTCATCTATGTTTCCAGCCCAATCAACATCTGTATAGACTTGAAGCTCAAATTTTCCTTTTTTACTATATCATAGACCATAGTCCTCAATATTTTTTTAAGGAAACTGGTAAAGATCGAGAATGGCCTAATTAAAATCATGGACTAGCAGGGACCAAAAATAATAGATATAGAAGAATGGGATCAAGATTAGGTAGTAGAGGAAACTACTACAGATTGGCCAGGTGGAATTAGGAGAGCTAGTGGTTGTAGCATTCATGTTTCTTTGTAGACAAGGGTGCAACCTTTAATCCATGAAATTCTATAATTTGGGCCTTCTACAAGGCCATAATAATTTATTCCTTGGAATTTATAGATCAAGTTATTATGGGATCAATGATGACCTATTGATAATTTCAATATTTTGGTTTTATAATATTATAGATACTTCCGTTGGGATGTTCAACAATACATTTTGTTAAATATTTCTGCTTTGTTTAGTAGACATTTGATAATAAACCAGTAGATTTATAATACTCATATTTGATGAATTATGAATAGATATGCTCATGATGGATATAATTAGGATTTACTAGTAGAGTGTCATGGCTAGTAGGTAGCTTTCTGATTATCCTTTTTGGCATTGATTCTCCCATAGATATGAACGAAACAAGAATTTGAATCTTTATTAGTAGTAGATCATTAGTACAATATTTAGACCTATTTACAATTTGGTGGGACTATAGCTAAGATTATTTCATCTTATCTATTTAAACCTAAGTAATCATGCAACTAATTAATAGCTTTTCATGTCATATTTTTTTATTAAACAAGGAAAAATTAAAATTTATATGGAATATCAAATATTGTTCTTCGTAGAGGAAGAAATATCAACTTTTAGCTAACACATATCCGCTATATACGACCTCCTCACCTTCACATATAAAGTTTTGTTTGCACTCCTCATTCTTTTATATCCATTTTGATTTAGTAACATCATAATTTTTTTCAAGGTGGTTCTAGGGATATAACAATTAAGTTCAAATTAGTTTGGCCTTATCAGTATGTTCATAATTGCTTAATGTCAAAGACCACCTTTTCTTGATATTTTCTTCATATTAATCTAAATTGATTTTCCAACATCTTGCAACTAGTTAACCTCATTCCTTCTTCTCCCTTGAAGCATGTCCCTTTTGGGTAAAAATGTTGGTGTAGATCTAGTAACGTGAATATATTGAGATTCATCACGACCTTAGTTATCATAATCAATCTCATGGATCTACATAATCCAAATATCATAGGGACTTAAGAAAATGATAAAAATCAATTAGAACTCAAATCTAGTTTAACAAAAAAGACAAAATAATTTAGTGGAAATAAAAACACTAAAAGCATATATTTTGTTAAATATTTTTTTATTTAAAAATGGAGGGGTAAAACTTTATTCAAATCAACATCAAGAGTATAGAGAAATAAACCCAAGGCTAATAAAAGAACTCTAGACACCTAAAAAAGGAGACCCAACCCCACAAAGGGTACAAATACACAACTTTGTCCTCCATGATTAACCTTTTCAACCTCTCCGTATAATACGGCATCAAGAGGCCCCAATCATCCACATCCCACCCATCCAAGTTTTTAGAAGCCCATTTTGCCAGACAATCACCCACTCTATTCCATTTCTAAGGAATATGGAAAAAAAATGATCTAATGAAGAGAACAAACTCGGGATCTATTTTACCACCATATCCAATTGCCAATTAGCTTCATCCAAGTAATGTGCATTCAACATATCAAACATAATTTGAGAATAAAAATCACACACAATCTTCTTAATGCCAAGAGAGAAACCTGTTTCAATTTTATCCCTACCGATACCACCAACTCTAGCATATCCAGCCCCCCTAGATGACCCATCAGTATTAACTGTTAAAATTACCACAAGAAGAGGGAGCCACCTCCCTTATCTACAATTTTTTTCTCAACATTTCCAAGTCTCCTTCTAGTAGAAAGGCTGCCTCCATTACTAGTTAGATTCAAGTGCCTTATCACACCCTAATCACTAGGATCTATAGGTCCAATAATATCACATTTTATAGGAATAGTCTCTTGAAGCCAACAAATAGTCTTTTTTCATAAAAAAAGTAATTGTCATGTTTTTTAAAATATTGGAACATCCTTCTATTCTTTTCCAATCCTAAATTCTAAATGATAAAAGTAGGACCAAGAAAGAAAGAAACCTAGAGAAAAGAAGACTTAGCATGTGGATGGCCAAGGCTTTCCAAAATTAAACAAAAGAGGTGGCATGGATGCATGCATGGTTCCATGTTGTCCACCATAAGTGCCTGATCTCTCTAGAGTAAGAGCACTAGAAAAATAAATAAGGAATACACTCATCATTTTTCTTATAGAGAACACACCTAGAAGGGCCTTGAAAACCTCTCTTCCTTCACGTTTCCCAGGTAAGACATAAACTTTGGGTGACCAACTTAAGGAGAAAGTTACATTTAGGCCAAGAGAAACTATTCCAAACCTATTTCAACCATGGCACACCCCCGACCATGTAGCGACCTATCCAATTCCTGGTAACCAGAGGTAACAATGAATTTTTCATTTGGGTCAGGGCCCTAAGCTAGAAAATCCCTTTCTTGAAGATAATTGCAAAGTCTACTAGCCAAATCCTAGCTAGCTCTTGATGATTCTCTTCAATTCACCCTAGATAAAACTCTTGAGGATCTTTCCAACAAAACACATAAACATGCCCCTTGGGAATAACATTCTTAAAATCTTCCACCCTACTCTAACCACCATCAACAAAAATATGGCAAAGGGGCTTAAGGTGAGTAAAATGGGAAATAACTGGGATGGTCATCACAAGAATCAAACTATAAATCAGCATTTGAACCCCTATTACATATCTTAAAAAGGCCTTCCTTCATGAGCTTTGACCCCTATTTTAGAGTACCCAAGATCATAGATCTCTTTCCCAATAAACTAAACCAAGGCACATCCAGACTATCCACCCCCCTAAGGTACTTATGGGTAATGATTCTGGCTCAATCTTGCTCCTGACAAGTGCACCATTTCCAATATATTTTGGTTGCTAGAACTTAATTAATCAAGCATTTAGTCATAAGACCTAAACCACCCTCCTTCTTTAGCATGCAAATTGAGTCCCATCTAACTAGACTCAGTTTTGAAGAAAGAAATTACCAGAATAAATAAATTGGTGAGAGAGAGAGAGCATCAAATTCTTTTACAAAAATAGACATGGCAACTTGCACAAAACATCAATAGATAGGAAGTGCTTGCACCACTACCTTCAGCAAAGTCACCCTCCTAGCCAAAGAGAGTGATCTACAAGTCCAATGGCTCATCCTCTTGTGAAAGTTATCCAAGATCTCCTTCTGAAACTCCCTAGACTAAGAGCCCACACCAATAAAAATCCCAAGGCAAACTATGGTAATAGATCCAATAAAAAATATTCTATTTCACCTGAAGCAAGACATGAGGCAACCATCAAAATAGAAGAGTGACTTGAAATCCACCACTCAAGGCCCACCTTTTGTAGATTAAAAAAAAAGGAAATACACCAGAACTACTATGTGCCTCAACATACTAACAAACATAACCTAGCCATATCCTAGAAGCTCTATTTTCCACATCCTTCATAGATAATTTAGTTTCGTGAATGAAGATAACATCATGAGAATGAGATTTTAAATAAATTTTAATTGTATGGATTATAAACATTATAATACTCATACTACTATACACATTTAACAATATGGATAAAATAACATATATATTATATAGTGATCTCTTTAAGAGTTGTGCAACATCCTGCTCAAAAAAATCCAAATTTATGGTTTACACATGGTGGATGATAATAAAAGGGGGCCTACCCTCCACCTGTAGATCCTCCTAATAGGGAATATTGCACATTTTGGGGTCCCTACTACAAAAATACTAGGCATTCAAACTAGGGTCCTATAGATTCCTCCATTTTTGGTAATAATGGTGCCCATTGGGAGTAGACAAGGAAGACAATGCGACAACAAAAATAAATCCTAAAATATAATAACTAGAAGAGTTTTTAAGTTAAAAGGAATTAGGGATAGATAGTCCAAAATATAACCCCATAATGCATACAAACTAAGGAAGGAACTGAAATTAGACTTTTAGTCTTTGTGGCTGATCATGTCGTATCATCAATGAATAACACACTGGTTGGGAAATTTTTCTCATTCACGCCAATGATTGATATGGTAATAATATGAGTAGCATCCATATGGAGTCTGAAGGGGAGTCTAATCTCAAGCACTATTCCTAGTGGAATTTTATTCTTTAATTTCGCTACTAAGGATGACCTCTTAGTGATTCTTGTTGGTTCTTAGGAATATGGGAAACATTATCTATCCCTATGCAAGTGGAAACCAAATTTTGACCTTGTTGTTAATATGAACAATACTACACCCATGTGGTTTAGGATATTAGGAATAAGGATGAGAAAATGTTCATGTGGATTGGAAGCACGTTTGGGCACTATTTGGCTATGAACGACGTGACAAAGGCAAAGTCTATGTTAATTTTCTCTAGGTTCTATGTTAATTTTATTGTTAATAAGACCCTCCTAAATTTTATTACATTGCAATCAAAGATGGGGAAATGGACCCAGGTGCTAGTTTATGTGAATGCCACTATTTACTTTCAAAGGTGCTCCAAATAGGGGATTGTGATTTCAGAAGCTAGAGCCCCTTGGAGAAACAACCAAAGATGATAGACAAATGTACTCCCCACCATGATTATTGAGGAAAATAAATGCAATGGGAAAATATCACAAGATGAGACTAATGAATATTCATTCACAAATGGAATTTTAAAATTAATGAAAACTCCAAACATAGTCTATTCCCCTAATGAGGAACAAACATCAACTGATAAGGTAGGCTACTCAACAGAAATGGAGTTAAAATCCCCTGAAAAAGATGACCTAACTAGAGAAAGGATATTGTTTTCTACTTAAAGTGTAAGAAAATATAGGGGGAGACTTCAACTATTCCTAGTAGTTGTTTCTGTTAGAACAACTAAGAGCGGGGGGGGGGGGGGGGCTGAATCAGTGGCCTAAAAAATTAATCCAATAATTCAACCAAAAATTTATACCAAAAATATAAAACCTATAGTTATCTTCAGTCCTACAAAATGTATGCCTTGTGTGAATCTAACATGTATAAACTGCTCAGAGTTAATACTTTTTATCCTTTCCTTAAGCTTTACCGAATAGCAGTTTATCTTTTCTTAACCTTTACCAAAATACAATAAATAACTTAGTGTTTACCAAGCAATCCTATTTTAGTAATGTGTAAAGCTAAAAATCAAAGTAATGAACCATATACACATTTGACACATGGATTTTTAAGGTGGAAACCCTGTTAAGGGAAAAACCACTTGGGACCGGTAACCCAAAATTTTCACTCTTCTAAAATGAGCTCGGTGAAGAGCCAACCCTGTTAAAGGTTACAAACACACTGTTAAGTGCGACCTTGTTAGAGGATTTATCACTAATAGTTAATCACTTGACCTTTGCATTCACTATGCTTGTCAACATGAATAACCTTTTGATACTCCTTGGGATGTATCTCAATATATAAAGGATGGTTAAATCCTACTCGGTTAAGAGACTTTAGTATCCAATGGTTAAAATGAAATAATATATGATCTGTTCATAAATACAAATTAATCTTGTAGATGTTCAGATCTATTGTAAGCTCATAATACCTTTCTGATCAATTTTTCTCTTCAATACCTTTTGTCCACTTCTTTCTGCTCAGTGAACGTTGTTTCTTCTTTGTTGCTCTATGTCTACAGAAATTCTTAGCTCTGTCCTTCAGCTTGTTTTTATCAGGTTTGTATGAAGACTTCTATATTCACTAGAATTATCTTCAGCATTCTCTCTTATTCCCCCTTTTTGATAATGAATTTCTCGTCTCATTTTATAGACATGATTTCACTGTTTCTTGTCCTTCTTGTTTTCTTCGTTGATCACTTCTTGATCTGGAAAGCTCACCATGATTGCTTTAGTTTTATTCCACAAATCACTCCTTGTTTTCTAGAATAAAACATGCTTTAAATATCCTTCTTATCTTTAGCTTTTAACTGATCGATGAAAACAAAGTAAACAATCAATTAACTCTATCTTTAGCTTCTGCCAGCTAAGTGTTTTGTCATTTTTCTAACTTCAGTTTCCGTTGGTCAACACTTTAGTTGTGCCCGATGACTACTAAAGATAGCTCGGATGACAACTTCAGTTTTGTTCGGTGACAACTACAGTTAGCTCAGTAATGCTTTCTCAGGTATCACTTTCTTGGGTAACACTATCTGTCAGGTAACACTGTGAACTTCTATGCTCGGGGTTCACTGTCCGTCAGGGTTTACTGTCACTTGGGTATATGATTACCGACAAAAAAACTTTGTCTTTGTAGATCTACAAGTGTTGCGACAATGTGTTCATGAGTAAACATGGCATATTAGGTTGACATCAATGCCAATACAATACAATAACTAATTTAATGTCTTGCATTAACTTTTTGTAGCTCGGTGATCATCAACTTGTCATCTTCAAACATTCAATCAGTTATAGTTCATCAATCTCCCCCTTTGGCATTGATGGAAACATACTACATACTACTAATACACTATGAAATATATCACTTGTAGTTCATCAATCTCTACCAAACTTATTATTTTATAACCAATATAAATGTCTAACTCTCGCTAAGCTCTTCTAGCTTAGATTTGATTCTTGCAGATTACTTTCTTCATTCTTCATTCCCTTCTTTGGATAGATGTAGCGATTTTGTCTTTGTCTCTCCCTTGGATGGATGGTTGTTTCTTTGAATATTTCTCTAATATTTTCTCTCCCTTTGATTGTTCCTCTTCTTGATAATATTTCTTTTCTCTCCCTTTGGATGATTATACAACGATATATTTCATTGAATACTTCTCTCCATAAGTGAATATCTCCCTTTGAATAATTCTCTCCCTTTGACAACAATATCAAACTATATTCCTTCCCTCATTTTTTATATATTCCTTGAATTTCCTCTCTATCAACAATGCAATAACTCTAGTGTTCGGTGTAGATAAGTACCTTTCTGTGTACTGATATATCTTTGTAATCCATATCTTTGCTTGCATCAGATTGAATGATCTTCTGATAATGTGTAGGCTGATGCAACCTCCTAGTCAGCTTAGTGACCAGTAGACAAGGGTCGGGCCCCTAGTCTCTTCCTCAGGTACTCAAATGTATCTTTAGGCAATAGATTTGTGAATATGTCTACCAGTTGTTCTTTGGATTGCACATATTCTAGTATCACTTATTTCTCTCGCACTTGTTCTCTTAAGTAATGATACTTGATTGCAATATGATTTGTCTTAGCATACATGACAGGGTTCTTTGAAATATTTATTGCACTAGTATTATCACAATAGATAATTACTGGTTCAAGAATTTTCATATTCATACCTTCCAATAATTGCTTGATCCATGCAATGTTAGAGAAATTTGCAGAAGCAACCACATATTCTACTTCTATAGTAGATTGTGAGATGCATCCTTGCTTCTTTCTTATCCATGTGACAATTTTGTCACCCATAAATAATTTTTCTCATGTTGTGCTCTTTTTGTCATCTATGTTTCCAGCCCAATCAACATTTGTATAGACTTGAAGCTCAAATTTTCCTTCTTTACTATACCATAGACCATAGTCCTCGATATTCTTTAGATACCTCAGAATTCTTTTGACAACAATCATGTGTGATTCCTTGTAATTAGCAGAGAATCTTGCAACTATTCCAACTGCATATGCTATATCTAGTCTAGTATGTACAACATACATTAGCTTTCCAATCATAGCTCTATATAAGGTCTAATTTACCATGGTTGACTTGTCTTCCTTTGTATGTTTGCATCTGGTTTCCATAGGTGTTCCAACTGGTTTGGAATCTTCCAACTTGAATAACTTCAACACTTCCTTGATGTATTTGGATTGTGTGTTGTAGATGTCTGCATCTCGTTTAAGAATCTGTAGACCAAGAAAGAATTTGATCTCCCCAAACATTGACATCTCAAACTCTTTTCTCATTTCATCAGCAAATAATTTACATAACATATCATTACCTCCAAATATGATATCATCAACAAATATTTCAGCAATCAAACTGTTATCATCAGTATCTTCTTTTAAATATAGATTATTGTTTTTAGTTGTTCTTACAAATCCAATACTAATGAGATAAGAGTGAATTATTTCATACCATGCTCTTGGTGCTTTTTTTAATCTATACAAGGATTTTTGTAGTGTACATTCCATGTTTCTCTTGTTAGGATCAACAAACCCTTCTGGTTGTTCAATATATACCTCTTCTTCTAGTATTCCTTTTAGGAATGCAGATTTGACATCCATTTGGTATACCTTGAATCCTTTGAATGCATCATAAGCAAGTAGAATTATCACTCCTTCTAGCCTAGCAATGGGTGCAAAGGTTTCTCCATAGTCAATACCTTCTTCTTGTGCATACCCCTTGCATACTAGTCTTGCTTTGTTTCTTGTGACTTCTTCATTCTCATTCAACTTGTTTCTAAATATCCATTTGGTACCAATGACATTATTTTCATATGGTCTAGGTACTAATTTCCATGTCTTGTTCTTCTCAATCTATTCTATCTCTTCATTCATAGCACTGACCCATTCCAGATTCTCAAGTGCAATATTGACAGATTTAGGCTCAAAATCAAAAATTAAACATCTAGTGTTTAGTGACTTACTTCTTGTTCTCATTCCAACCTTTTTTCTCCTATGATATGGTTCTATGGATGGTGTCTTCTGACATACTTGGAAATTACTATTTCATCTCTTTTTTCATCATTCTGATCATCATCTTGACATTCATTTTGATCTTCATCGCTCGGTGCATCATTGTGAGCAATTTCCTAATTTTTGGTGTTTACAGCCTGATGCTCGGGTGCATTGTTTTGTCGCTTAGGAGTGATACACTATTGCTTAGGTAGAGTGTCTGGTTCTTCACTGTAGACAAACATGTTGTAGTCTTCCAGTTCCTTTTTGATTTTGTCATCATTTTTCTCAGTAAATTCATCTACTTTGACATTTGCACTTTCAATTATTTTGTTAGAGGATCTGTTAAGACATTTATAAGCCTTGCTTTTGGTAGAATAACCTATAAATATTCCTTCATCACCTTTGGAGTCAAGCTTTCCATTTCTATCATCTTTCAAAATATAACACTGACTTCCAAAAGTTCTAAAGTAACTTACATTGGGTGTGTATCCATACCATAGCTCATAGGGTGTCTTATTTGTGTCTTTCTTCAATTGAACTCGGTTCAATGTATAGACAACAATACTGATAACTTCTCTCCAGATGGTTTGAGTGATGCCTTTCTCAATCATCAATGTTTTGGCACAATCAACAATTGATATGTTTCTTCTTTCAGCAATCCCATTTTGCTGTGGTGTTCTCGGTGCAGAAACTTGTCTTTGAATTCCATGCTCATTACAGAAGTTAGTGAATTCATCATAAATAAATTCTCCTCCTCTATTGGATCTTAGACATTTTAGATCCTTTCCACTTTGTTTTTCAACTATGGCTTTATACCATTTAAACATCTTGAATGCTTCTAATTTTTCTTTTAAGAACATGACAATCATCATTCTAGAGTAATCATCAACACATAGAATGAAGTATCTGTCACCATCGTAGCTCTGTGTTCTCATTGGTCCACATAAATAAGTATGGACTAATTCTAGAATAATATTAGATGTGTGTGTTTTTCTCTTGAAAATAGACTTTGTCTTTTTACCTTTTTGACAATTCTTATATATGATATGGTCGGGTTTTGACATGCTCGGTAAGCCTCTTACTTTATTTTTCTTGCTTATCCTAACCATGTTGTCAAAGTTCACATGACATAATCTTTTATGCCACAACCAAATGTCTTCATTTCTAGCCAATAAACTAGTGGTCTCTATGTTATCAAGATAGAATAGGTTACCTTTTGTCTTCTCACCAGTATCGATCAACCTTCCTGATTCATTAAAGATCTTTGCCTTTTTGTTTTCGAATGCAACTCGGTGACCTATGTTATTCAGCTATGAAACACTCAATAGATTATAGTTAAGCCCTTTCACCCAGTATGCATTTTCACATCTGATCAGATTATTTAACATTATGGTTCATTTACCTTCAACTAGACAAGGTGAGTCACTACCCATTCTTACTGATCCACCTATATATTATTCAAAAGTTTCAAACTTTTCCTTATCTCTAGTCATGTGGTGAGTACAACCTCTATCAATAATCCAGACATCATTTTTACTAGCCTTAGATATGAGTGCAGTTTTTACATACCTTTCTTCTTCGTTTGAATCATCCTTCATAGCAACAAATACTATCTCAATATCTTCATCAGACTTGATGTCAGTGTTTTCAGATTTGTTCTCAACTAGGTAGCAAGCTTTCTTCCCTTTGTCCTTGTAGTCTCGGGTATCTCTTCTACCAGATTGTTAGTTGCTTCGGTAATTTCTGTCATCACCTCTATCAAACTTATTTTCATAAGTTCTATCATTACTTATGTCATCTTTTCTTTTGTTAGGACATCTAGCAACAAATTGTCCAATCTCTTTACAATTAAAACATACCAATTGTAATTTACCTTTGTATCTACCTTTTCCTCTCTGCAATCTTCTAGCCATTAGTGCTTCAATATAATCAAGTTCATGTTCATCACTATCACTTTCACTATCATTTGTCATAGTGTGTTTATGACTTGATTTACTTATTTGAATGCAGATTCAATATTTGGTAAGACAGTGTTCTCATAGTTATTCATCTCAAATGAAATAAGTCTACCAATCAAACTATCTAGAGTAACATTTTTGTTTTCTACTACTCTCATTTCTTGTATAACAGATACTCTAATAGCATAAATAGGAAATAAGGTTCAAATAATTTTACTTACCACTATTTCTTCTTCAATTACACATCCTACTCCTCAGATGACGTTAACAACCTCTTTGATTCTGCCGTACTGAGTGATGTTTTCTCCTTCTTTCTTTTTAAGGTCATGAAACTTTCCTCTTAGGCTTTCTGCCTTAGCCCTTAGCACATTTTTATCTCCTCCATGTACTAGCTTCAATTTGTCCCACATTTTCTTTGCAATGGTGCATTTTTTGACATCTTAAAATTCAACATCAGAGAGTGAGAAAGCAAGTTCTATCATCATAGCGTTGTTTTCATGCTTTTCTCTTAATTGATCAAGTGTATGAGGTCCATTAGGAAACACATATTCAGTATCCAAGAATTGTTTGACATCATTTCTAATACTTGATAGGTGGAGTCTTATTCTACTTTTCCATGATGCAAAGTTGTCTTTGTTCAACTTAGGCACATCCCTTTTTCTCATCTTGTGATCTTTAGCTTGAGTCTTTAAACTCCCTTTCTAAGCACACAAGCTCTGATACCAATTGTTAGAATAAATAAGAGCGGGGGCAGGGGGGCATGAATCAGTGGCCTCAAAAATTAATCCAATAATTCAACCAAAATTTTATACCACAAATATAAAACCTATAGTTATCTTCAGTCCTACAAGATGTATGCCTTGTGTGAATCTAACATATATAAACTACTCAGAGTTAATACTTTTTATCCTTTCCTTAATCTTTACCAAATAGTAGTTTATATTTTCTTAACCATTACCGAAATATAGTAAATAACAATGTTTACAGATCAATCTTGTTTTAGTAATGTGTAAAGAAAAAAATCAAAGCAATGAACCATATACAAATTTGACACATGGATTTTTAACGTGGAAACCCTATTAAGGGGGAAACCACTTGGGACTGATAACCCAAAATTTACACTCTTTTGAAGTGAGCTCGGTGAAGATCCAACCTTGTTAAAGGTTACAAAAACATTGTTAAGTGTGACCTTGTTGGAGGATTTATCACTAACAGTTAATCACTTGACCTCTGCATTCACTATGCTTGTCAACATGAAAAACCTTTTGATACTCCTTGGGATGTATCTTAATATATAAAGGATGGTTAAATCCTACTTGGTTAAGAGACTTTCTTATCCAATGGTTAAACTGAAACAGTATATGATCTGTTCATAAATACAACTTAATCTTGCATATGTTCAAATCTATTGTAAGGTCATAATACCTTTCTGATCAATGTTTCTCTTCAATGTCTTTTCTCCACTTCTTTCTACTTGGTGAATGTTGTTGCTTCTCTATTTCTCGGTGTCTGTAAAAATTCTTAGCTCTGTCCATCTTGTTTGATCAGGTCTGTATGAAGACTTCTATCTTCACCAGAATTCTCTTTATCATTCCTCTCTTATTCCCCCTTTTTTATAATGAATTGATTGTCTCATTTTATAGACACAATTTCACCATTTCTTGTCCTTCTTATTTTCTTTGTTGATCACTTCTTGATCTAGAAAGCTTGCCATGCTTGCTTTAGTTTTACTCCAAAAATCACTCCTTGTTTTCTGGAATAAAACATGCTTTAAATCTCCTTCTTATCTTTAGCTTTTGACTAATCGATGAAAACAAAGTAAACAATCAGTTAATTTTATCTTTAGCTTCTGCCAGCTAAGTGTTTTGTCATTTTCCTAACTTCAGTTCCCGTCGGTCAACACTTTAGTTGTGCTTGGTGACTACCGCAAATAGCTCGAGAGACAACTTCAATTATGTTCAGTGACAACTATAGTTAGCTTGGTAATGCTTGTTCGGGTGTCACTTTCTCAAGTAACACTGTGAACTTTTGTGCTCGGGGTTCACTGTCCTTCGGGGTTTACTGTCACTCGGGTATATGATTATCGATGACAAAAACTTTGTCTTTCTAGATATCCAAGTGTTGTGACAATATGTTCATGAGTAAACATAACATATTAGGTTGACATCAATTTCAATATGATACATTAACTGATTTAATGTCTTGCATTAATTTTCTACTGCTCGGTGATCATCAACTTGTCATCTTCAAACATTCAATCAGTTATAGTTCATCACTTTCATGTTGGAAAGGACTGAACCTTCTTCTACAAAGAAAGATAACTTATCCTCTGAATCTTAAAATACCTTCTTATCCTTGGGTGTAACTACTAGAAATCAATTTTCCACAGTCGAGGAAGAATGGACAACCCAAAAAGGAAAAAAAAAAGAGCTAAGAAGAGTGATGTTAGTGTCGAAAATAAGCCTAGTCACCCATCACAAAGGCTCTCAAGGAAGAAAGAGGTAGTAAGGGATACAACAAATAGGAGGCAAAGAACCCTTGATGAAATATCCAAATATATTAAATGAAATTTATCTCATGGAATATGAGGGTGTTGAAGAGTCCTTAGAAGTAGTATGCATCAAGGAACTATATCCTTGAAAGGAAGATTGTAATTATTTTATTGCAAGAAGTGAAGATGATTGTGGACACCTTTACTATTATTTGTGATCAAATATAGCTGGGTTCATCCTTATTTATTACTAATACTAATGGTGCTTTGGTGGGGGTCTCAGGTGATCACTATGTGGGATCCCAAAAAACTAAAAGGGAAGCTTATTTCATATTCACCAAACTACTTAGCTATTACTTTTAACTCAATTAACTACCCTTGGAACCTAATCAATGTGCATGCTCCTAATACTCACTTAGGATGTAAGGAGGTATGGGAGGAGATCTATGCTACTATTATTAATGATCAAAATTCATTCTAGATGGTGGCACGAGATTTTAACTCACCTCTATTCCCCTTAGAGAAGATGGGAGGAGTTATGGATTGTTAGGACTAAGTAATGCTAAGAGGGGGGTTGAATTAGTATTACAACACTTTAAATTAAACTTCAACCAATTCCAAATAAACCATAATCTTAGAGAAATGAATATAACATAAGAAAATAACACAGAACTCATAACACCATTATTTGTTGTCGAGGAAACCCTAGCCAAGGGAAAACCTCAATGGGGATGGTACCCACAAGCATGCACTAAAGTATAATGTCCCTATAAGGAGACCTAGCCTTGTTAGAATCTGAATATTACATACTACAATTCCTCATTGGAGGAATAAAAACCCTGTGTTAAAGGTATAAAACATCGTGTTAGGGGCCAACTGAGCTTACAGCTCTTACAAAAAAACTTCTGTTACAAATTGTTCTCAATAATGAACAAAATCAAGCATCTTTAATGCATAGATAGTTCTAGTCATAGTTCTTCAATGATCCCTGTCATCCTCTGCACCACCAGTCAGCTCTCTTAACAATATCACATAGTCAACTCTCAATACAAAATAAATAATGTAAAGAAAAAATACAAAGTCTGATCTCTTACATAAATAAAATATAGATTATCTAAAATCATAATCCAACTTAGCTTTCCAGGAGTCCACACTATACTCCTCAAATCATCGCTACTATTTAACTGCTCTACTACGTTGTCCTGCTATCTGCGCATGTCTACAAATCTCTCTAACTCATTGTAATCAACACCAAAACTAAATTGATATTAGGTGGAGGTCATACATACTCCATATTATATTCCACTAAGCTCTCAATTCATAACTCATCGTACATGATCTTCGCTAGCCAAAACATTACTGTCATACTCTATTATTATGCTTCTATACTTAGTCATTTTGAAGACTATATCTCCAAAACATAATTAGATTCCAAGCGATCAATATACCAGATATGTTTCCATAAATGAAAAACCATAAGTGTCTCAAATCATATAAAACTCATCACTTGCCAACAATCTCTCCCTTTGGCATTGATGGCAACACTTAGCGAAAAATGACTAAGTGTCCCAACTCACTGTTCTCTCTTTTTCTTTTCTCTCATATATATATATATATATATATATATATA
>MU225721.1:717647-748243 GCA_018584345.1 Thuja plicata
GTATGTGTATATATATATATATATATATATATATATATGTATGTATGTATGTATGTATGTATGTATGTATTATCATTTTATACTAACGGATTTTTTTTCTAAATCATTTTTATTCTCTTCTTCCCCTTTGACAACAATGACAAAGGTGCATCCAAAATTTACAAAATTGTAGGATTTCAGTGTTTGCTCACTAGTTTGAGTACATCCTGGAAGGTGTCTTCCATGATCTTCACTTCAGTGCTCCATGAATCAATAAAAAAATGACTAACATGAATTAGTCCATTGAGTACATAAGATGATGTCTCTGTGGCTTTCAATTCTACAGGCATAGAATTTTTCAATGACTCTGTTGTCTTCTCCATATCAGATAAATGCACTTCAAGAATTGATAGTTTAGGAGTGATTAAACTCTTCAAAAAACCAAATCTTGTCATGACTCTCCCTTTCTCAATATCTAATACATTCAACTTGTCATAGGTTTTTGTTATATCTTTGTCCATCTCTAATATATATTGTGAGGAGGTCTCACAATTGTCCATCATTCTATTCAGTGAAGCCCTTTCCTTTGCAAAAATGTCTTCAATGTTCTGAATATGTCTAATAGGATTTATATAATGGCTTTATAGTATCCTTCCATGTGTGACATAGTTTCTTGCCTTATTTGTAGTTGCTCTTAGAATTCCCAAGTCCCATGAGATAGACTAGCAAACTTCCTTAAGCTTCTTCTCTAGATAACTCTTATCGAACTTCTCTTCAACAATATTCAATGAAGATTCATAATGAATGTCAAAATAATCGAGTTTTAACCTCAAATTCTTTGCCTCATCTTTTCCTTGAAATAAAATAGGTACAAGAAGGAGCTTTTTCATTGTATTTACTTCCCTAGTAATCACTTTAAATATTTTATCTCCTTTCTACTCAGATCTTTCCTTGGCTTTAGAGAATGCGATGAAGGACAGTCTCATCAACTCATCCTCATCCATACTATCAACATCAGTACTCAAATTTTTGTCCATACTTTCCAACAATAGGTTAGTAGGTGTATCAGGTTCATGCTTTACCTCAGCTCTTGTCTCTTTCTCTTTTACTATCTCAGTCTCAATTCTCTATTCAGACTCAATATTCTTCTCTTCTTCCTTTTTTTCTTTCTTTTCATGTTCTTCTTTATGTTCTTCCTTCTCCTCTACAATTGTATTGTCCATACTACCTGCAAATGGGTCCTTCTCATCAAGTGATGTGTCAAGGGTCACAGGTATACCAGAAACATAGAAATCTGGTTGCATTGTATCTTCGCTCATCCCAACATTCACATCAGCTGTCTTAGAGCATTCACCAATTCCTATAGGTGCAGGTGTAGTTGTTTTAGGAAGTGGAGTCTTCTCAGGAATATTTCTCATTAATATCTAATCTAATGCTTTTTGAGTCTCCTCTAAGACTTCTTCATACTTCATTCCCATAATTTTCACCAATCTAGCCTTAGTCATCAATATTGGTTTCAGTGCATTAAGTATTATTTCTTCTTATTTTATAGAAACTATTGGTAGCATATCATCAATAGCTTGATTCCTAATAGCATCATCTTCAATGTGTGAAAGTTGTTTCCTTACTTCCACTCTACCATAAAGCTCCTCAGGTATACTTCCCTCTAATTCTAGTAGATTATTCTTGAAAACAAGCAAGTAATTTACCATAATATCTTCAATCTTAAGTTTATCTGATTCCTCATACCTGTCATAGTACTTGTTCACAAAAACAAGATTACCTTGCTCAATAGCTCTCTTTTCAACCATCTTCAAGTCTGGCTTCCATACTTGTATATCACTAGTGATCTCTTTTTCTATTATCTTCTCTTCTCCTTCAGTCCTCTATTCCTTAGGAGGTGAATCCAGTTTGGTGGATCTAGTGCTTCTCCGAGGAATAATCTTTACTGCCTCTTCTTGTGATGTCTTTAGTGGTGGTGAAGGGGTGGTAACATCAATAATAGTATAAGGCAGAGTAGTTACCTTCTCAATCTCTGGAGATGGAAGGGCTGCAATAGCAGTACTCGCCAATCCAGAAGACCGCTCTGCTATTTTCTTCTTCACTTCTCTCAATTATTCTTTAGTCAAACCTTCCTTTGTTCCACATTCATCAAAAATGTTTTCAACTTTTCTTTTCCTCATGCCTCTGGTATGCTCTTCTCTAAATTTAGCTAACTTTTCCTCATAGGTTCCCCATCTTTCCTCAGATGTATCTATCTCAGATGCCAACACATGTTCAATCTACATAATTAGGACCTCAGAACTAACTTCATAGCCCATAGGGTAACACCATTTCACCCTAGGTATAACTTTCTCAAAACATACACAGTCTGTCTCAACCATAAAACAAATTGAATCCTTTTATTTTTCAACTAGTTCTTCAAGTATTCTGATTCTTTCCTTCATTTGCCTCTGAAGAATCTTGATCATTCCAAACAGTTCTCCATCAACCCATGTGCTATTTTGTCTTCTACAACTCTCACAAATATGAATAACAGTAGGTATCCCTTTTCTCCAACCACTTGGGTGCATGCCTGGAAACTTGTGCTCTATGTGAATATACATATGCATTAAGAGTGAGCCAAATCAAAAGGTTTTAGACTTGTCCTTCTTGATTAGTTTGACATTCTCCAAAAACTGTTGTGCTTGAATCTTGCATACCACCTGATACAGTCAATGATAGATTAACCTCAAGGATATCGGTCCAACCCTTGCATCCAATTTAACACATTGGAAGAAAATAAGAACAAATAGGTAAAAACAAGAGATTCAACTTTTTATTCTCATCAAAAATCATTTACAACATATTTGCAACATGTTGTTTCATATGTCAGTCATACATGCCAAGCACACAGGCCTAATTACACTAAAAACCATTACAATCCTATCTAAGATAAGCCAAATAATCTTATGAGATCATCCTTCTCCTTAGGAACAAATCCATAAGCTAATAAAGCCATCACAACATCTAGTCGACCTTGAAAAGATTACATTCTCCAAGAAATGAGTAAATACATTGCACCCAAATAGGTCAAGAGCCAAATCTTAAAGAACAGCCTCCAAAAAAATAATTAAGAGATGAGATCACACAATAACGTCGACCTCAAAAATAACAATGAGCTGGCACAATTGCGCTTGGAAAAACTAACCAAAAGATCATGGAACTGATCGAAAAACATAATGACCAAGCGGGAAATGAAGAATATGACAGATACATGAAGAATCTTCCATAACTTATGCACAAAGAAACCAAATGAGTTGTGATCATAGGATAAGTTCCGGGACAAATCCAAGAACACGTTGTCATGACCGCAACCAAAAAGAACAAGCACGGATCTACCGCCACCCAAAACACCAAAAAATACTCAACTGGAACATAACATCAAACAAACTAAAGGAAATCTTTTTTATTAATGAAAGATTTCCAAGATCCTAAGATGCTCCTGCGTCATATGTTGCTTAATATATAAGCCCAAATTGCTTCAGGAAATCTTTCAGCCCAATCTCGCCTATGGATTTGTATTTTCTTTGTGAGAATATTATCTAGCTCCATGTTAGTAACTTCTACTGGACCATTGGATTGAGGATGATATGGGTAAGAGTTTTTATGCCTGATTTGATACTCACAGACTAGTTGTGTTATTAAATTAGAGGTAAAGTGAAGTCCTTGATTGGTGACAATATCTTTTAGAATATTGTATCTTGTAAATATCTCCTAATATAAAAATTCAAAAACTTTGTAGTCTCTTGCATTTGTCAAAACTTTACTTCAACCACTTTGTTAAATAATTAATACATACTAATATATAAGATTTACCATTGGATGCAGGTCAATGGGACTAATGAAATCAAGGCCCCACTTATCAAATGATGTGACTACAAGCTATGGCTATAGTGGCATCTCATCACTTTTAGTTGGCTGTCCCATTCTTTAACACCTATCACATCTCCTTATATATTGAATAGAATCTTTATGTAGACCGAGGGTTTAATATCATGTGTTCAAAATTTTAAGTGTTGTTCGTTTGGTTACAAAGTGCCCTCCACAAGGCTCGTCATGAAACTATTTAAGATTATCATAAGTTTTATCTTCCCTTAATCATTTTCACATCACATGATCAGGTCCACTATAAATATAATATCCTGTAATTCATGAATAAGAAAATGCATGTTGAGCTAATTATTCTCTTTTGGAGAGAAATGAGTAGGAGTGTGGGTTGTAACCAAATAATTTTCTATATAAGTATACCATCGGTCAAAGGTTGTCAAATCTAATAGATGTTCATCGGGAAATGAATTATCTATCAATGGTTCAAGTGAAGCACTTGGTAATCTTGAGAGAAAATCAGCCACTAAATTATATTTCCCAGGTTATTCTACAATGGTGATATCAAACTCTTCTAGCAACAATAGAAACCTTAATAGACGCCCACTAATAAATGATTTATTCATTAGATACTTAATGGCTACATGATCGGTATGAAAAAATATTAATTAGATATATAGTGTCTAAATTTGTTTATAGCATAAATGACAACAAGCATCTCCTTTTCTATAACTATGTAATTCAACTCATCTCCTTGTATATCTTTACTTACATAGTAGATAGCATACTCTATATTTCCTTTCTTCTATGCCAAAACAACACCAATTGCAAAATTAGATGATTCTATATGTAAATGAAATGGGATCTTCCAATTAGGGCCTCTAAGAATAGGTGCTTGTGTAAGGGTTGCTTTGAGTGATTCAAATGCTTGCTAACAATCGAATGTCCTGTCAAATTAAGAGTTGTTTGTCAGAAAAAAATTATATGCAGCTACTATCTTACTAAAATCCTTGATGAAGTAGCAGTAGTAACCTGCATGGCTAAGGAAGATTTGGACATCCTATTAGGACTGCAAAATTTTGTTTACCATGGTGTTGTTCTTTCCTTTTTCTGTAATGTTTGAGCTTGGTTCTTAAACCCTATTTGACATTGGTTCCAATCCCTATCTTCCATGGTGTTTAAACCCTCGATCCTTTGTGCCTTTTACAATTTTGTGTTACCTTTTTGGGCCACTTATGTTCATTTACCTATGTGCCTTAAGTTATCACTTGTGGGGGCATTTGTTTTAATTCCTAAGTCCTAGCAAGGCACATGCTTTAATTTTTCCTATGTTTAAAAATTACTGTGGTATTTCTCTCTTTTTAGATGTCATGCAAGTTGTTTTTTATCTAACGGTAGGCGTAATTCCTTGATCAAAAGTTTCCCGATGTTTATTCTTCACGGAATCATGCATGGGCACTAAATGTATGTCTTCAGATTATGCGGTCGGGGTCTTCAAGGCTAGCAATGAGGATATTGTTCAAGTAGATTAGAATATACCTAACGGTTGGCCCAATTCAAGGAACGAAAGATGCAGGGAGGATATCCTTCACGACATCGCACCTATGTGACAGGTGGAAAGTGGCGGGACCAGTGTAGAGCCAAAGGAACACAAAGGACAGTCAGATTAAAGAAGATTGAACAGTTGGCGTGATACTGCTATGTGAAAATGCATGAAGGTTATTCATCACGGGTTCACGCCTATGTGACGTGTGTCATATGATGGGACTTTGTTAGGGTTGCAGTAAAGATAAAGGCAGATCAAATCAAAATTAATCTAACGGTGTGTGCGATCCCGCGAACATAAGATGAGGATTGTTTATTCTTCATGGGATCACACCTGAGTGACACCTGTCTAGGTCGGTCAACATAGATAAAGAGGAATAAATAATTTCTAAGGCCAATAATGTAGTGACACATGGATGTCCGAGGAGTTTTTGATTGGGCTTAGCTATTTCATTTGCTCAGGCTCGCGGGTGTTTTAAGGGATTGATCAACGACCACATTTTAAAGATGAATTCAGGGTTTGATCTCAGCCGTCGATGGAGTTCTGCGCCAGGTATGACTGTTGAAACAAATATTTGAATATTTAAATGTTTTCAGAGGGTTTTTTTCCACGGTGTCGTGGTCCAAGTTGTAGTGAGGTAGATGGATGAGCCTAATCTTTTGAGTCACATTTATGTAGCCATAGGGTGCTGAAGGAATAGATTTTTTATGACTTTGGCTTCATAAATGTCGATTGGTGATGACTCAGGTTTATAATCAGACTTGCAGATATTTTGCAACCTCAGTCAAATCCCTATCTATTCTACCTTAATGTTGGCTTGGTTCTCGAGTTTTGGTGGTTATGTTTTAGGGTTTCTTTCTACCCTAAGGTGGTCCAAACTCATGGTGTCCAATTGGAATTATTGGAGTTTTCTAGGTCATTTGTAAGGATGGGATTTTTTATGCCACAAAAGGCTTGTAAGCTCTGCATATTTGATTAAGACTATTAGTGGTTTCTTTGGCTCTAATTTTGAATGTTTTAGATTGTTTTAGCATAATATATGTTTGTAACTTCCTACTTTTTGTGAGATCTTAATGAGTGATGTCTCTGTTTTAGTTCTTGTATTCATTTGTATTGGTTGTTAAGGACATCTCAATCCATCACTCTATAAGGTAGAGGGTCTAACTTGTTTAGGGTTTATTTTAGAGAGAATTAAATTCCTTAAAGTAGTTTCAGTGAGTAAAGAACTGTAATAAATTGGATGATTATATTTGCTTCCAATAGTGTGAATTGAGTATGTAAGGCATAGTCAAGTTCAAAGATCGTTTGTATGTTTTACATTTGATGTATGTTTTTGTTAAGAGTCTTTTCATTTAGAGTGACTCATACCCACTGGATAGGGCACTGGTATGGTATGATAGAAAGTGTAGTTATTGTCAATCTTTATATAATTTGTTACCATTTACATATTTTATGTTGCATCCATTATACCTGCCAGTTTTTGATAATATTGAATATTGAAGGAAAAAGATAGGTAATACCCACCTGAGTTTGTGGAGCTCAAAGTGTAGAAGGTTTAAGGACCTTGTTGAACGTTGTTTCTTTTCCTTGTTGAATCATTTTTGGGGCATATAGAGGAATATACCTAAGCCACAGGTATAAAAGGGATCAGCAAGAAAAAGAACCAACAAAAATGGCGACTCTGCTGGGGAACCAAGAGATAAGTTCATTTCATAGTTTCTTTTAGTATTTTCAAAATTTAACTTGGGTCAAGTTACATATTTTTAATTCCCCAAATTGGTTAGGGTGGCGAATCAGAGTTTGGGTGGCTAGTGTTTTAGTTGAAATCACAATTTTTTTTTAGGTCTTGTTTGTTCAAGATATAAACAACATGAGAAACACCAAAGTGTATATGAAAGAACATTCAAAGGTTGAATTGGAGGATGGGCTCCCAAAGCTTGTTATAAGAAATTGGTCAAAAAGGACAGAGTCTAGTAGTATAGATTCTTGGAGGCCTAAGGCTTCAATTGTGGGTCAGCCCTTGGGTGTTTTCCCAGAAGGAAGTGTTTCTTCTTTTATAGGTACTAAATCAGATGGTTTAGGCTTCTGTGACAACATGTTTGATACTCCTATCCAAGAAGATGTATCTCAGCAAAAGGATGTAACCCAGGTTCAGTATAGAATGGATAATAAAAAGAAAAATGTTAATGATTTAAGACCTAGAAATATTTCAAATTTGGATACTTTTTCCCAAGACATAAAGAATAACCCTTTTCTACAAAATGATCCTTATGGGCAAGCCCTAAACCAAAGGGATTCAGATCTGATAAACTTAGAAGATTCTACAAATTATGACATTACATAACCTAATCCCGATGAAATTTTTGGAAATAATGATGCCTTAAGAAGAGAAATACATGAAATAATAATTTTACAAAAAATAATGGACAAGGATAGAGAGAATGAGGTCATGGCAGTTGTGGTTGATAATGAGAACTTTAAAAGGATACAGTCTCAACAAAAGTTGGGGATTCAAGGCTTATAACAAGGTTATAAGGGTTTGAATAAAGAAATATTTGGTGATGTGGATGCCTTGAGGAGGGAATGTAGAGAAAAGGAGATTTATTTAAAGAAAAATGAAGTGGAACAAGATCCTATGATCAAACAAATTGTGGGTTGGGAAAGTGAAAAACTTTGAGGGGCTCATGTTTCCTTACAAGATCCTCCTTCAGCCAACACAAGTAACCCTATATTATACAAAGGTAAACAAAATGTTACTGGTGTACAAAATTAATGAACCTAATGATATAGTAAAGGAATCTTAGGGTATGTCTTTTCGTGACATAGAGATATAAAGAGCTAGGAGAATAAAAGATGATATTGCTAAACAATTATAAAAAGTAGAGTTAGATGTTGCTACTGTAGAAATGAAGAAGAAAATTGCCTTTTTGCAGTCTGCTACAAATCTTAAGGCAGTTAATACTACTGCTATATTCAAGGTAGCATTGGATTAGGTCCTAAGACATAGACAAAAAATGTTAGTACTAATGTCCTGGGATCTAGTTCATTTCAAGGTACTACAAATCAAAACCAAGGTGTTGGTACAAGTGGTCAAAATATTGCGGGTGGTTTTAGAGAAGACCCGTGCATTTGGAGATATATAAGAAATTATTTTTTCATGGTATTCTAGGCCAACCAAATCTATTTCCAAATAAAATAAGGGATAGAATCCCTAAGTTTAATGGAAATAATGTAATAACTGGTGAAGAGCATCTAAAGGCTTTCTCTGATAAGATGAATAATTATGAAATAGAGAATGAGGATATTGTCATGAAGCTATTTGTGCAATCCTTAACTGAATATGCCATAGATTGGTTCTGTGGATTAGCTGATGGGGTAGTATTAGTTCATGGGATGAGTTTACACAATGTTTTAAAGAACAATATGGTGACAAGGTGAACTCCAGTTTTATGTTGAATGAGTTCAATAACATCAAGAAGCTTCAAAATGAGAACGTAAATGAATTCAATATCAGATTTCAGAAGGCTATGCATAGACTTTTCCAAGTGCTGAAGTTAGATGAAAATGTGTGTCTTACTACATATTGCAATGTATTGGATGAAAAGATTGCTTATCTTGTAAGAGATAAAAATCCTAGTACTTTGAGGGATGCTTACAAGATAACAATTAATATAGAAAGTAATAGAAGGGATTCAGGTAAACTTGGGAAGAGACATGATGGTAGGTTATGGAAAGATCCTAAGGATCAACCTAATAGATTTACCAAGGAAGAAGATAAAGTTGATAGAGTTGAAAAACTGGTTAATGTAATCAAAGACCTTACTGCTAAGGTGGACAAGAATGAAAGGGACTTTCAAAATAATAGACAACATTTTCAGAGGTCTAATAAGCCTTATAGATTGTAGGACATGTCCTATAAGACAAATTGGAATGATGGTAAACCTGTACCAGAAGGAACAAGTGGTACAAACAATAGAGAAAATCTTGACCCATTAAAGAAGAACAATGCACACAATGTAGAGAATGCTTTTTGGTGTGGGTCTGTAATATGCCACATTCTCCTTTTGAATGTATGGTTGCACAAGCTTTAGCAGGATCAATTGAGAATGAGGATGAACAAAGTGATCAGGGGGAGGAGGGGCCTAAAATCAATATGTTCATGACATATGCTAGAGAAGAGAGTGATGAACCATATGATGTTATGCATCATACTATCAATGTTTCTAATACAAAGGATGAACATGTTTAATTAAGAAGACCTAGTGACGAAGAGGTGAGATCTCTCACTGTTGCTACAATTTCTTAGGCTAGGAGAACTTACAATTTAAGAAATAGGAAAGTAGATAGGGATTAGGGAAAGTCTAGTTTATTGTTTTTAAAAGAAGGTTCTCCTGAGCCTTCAATTCAAAACAAAGACAATATTCTGGATCCAAGAAAAAGTACCCCCATTACTGAGCACATAATAGGGAAATCTAGGGAGAACAAGGGTAAAGATTCTAGTGAGGATGTCCTAAGTTTTCCATCTTTTGACATGAGTCATACATTATCTCAGATAAAGGTGTCAGTACCTTTGATTGAGATGTTGAAGATAAAGGAGCATAGAGAGGTTTCTTTCTCTTTACTCAAAAGTATAGGTAATGAGGTTTACCCTGCTACAAAGAACATCAAGAAAAAAGGAGATGATGAGGAGAAGGAAGCTCCTAGAATTTATATAGGGAACATTATTACTCAGGAGCCTTCTTAGGTAGACCCTTTTTATGTGAATTTTCTGGAAAATGACCGATTAATAAAAAATTATATGATATATTTAGGTGTTGCAGCAAATGTAATGCCTTATGGTGTTATGAAGGAGTTGGGCTTAAGGGTTGATACATCTTTTGGAAGAAATTATTCTATGGATAATAGAGAGGTACCTGTGGTGGGAACCTTAAAGGGTATTGAGGTCAAGATTGCTGCTTTTCCTGAGGCTATTTTCAAGATGGATGTTGTTGTGGTTGATACACAACCTCATTATGGTATGTTGTTATCTAGACAGTGGGCAGCAGACGTTGAATGACATCTATAGTTGGACTTGTCTTATGCTACTATCCCTATCAATGGGAGTGATGTCAAGTTATATAGAGAGCCATGTGATCCAGTGATAATTGAGAGACAAGATCCAAAGGTGCTAAATTTTTTCATGAATATTGACATGGAAAATTTCAGGATTGAGCGGGATAGGTCCAGAGTTGAGAATGAAGAGCCAATTGTGGGTGAGTTAAAATCACATCATGATGAGATATGGAAAATGTACTTTGATGGTGCATGCTCCAAGGAAGGATCTAGAGCTGGTGTAGTTT
Source organism: Thuja plicata (assembly GCA_018584345.1). Taxonomy (NCBI): domain Eukaryota; kingdom Viridiplantae; phylum Streptophyta; class Pinopsida; order Cupressales; family Cupressaceae; genus Thuja; species Thuja plicata. Next base: position 728,379 of record MU225721.1, read on the forward strand.
TTATTTCCCCATCAAGTACAACTTTTAAGTATTCTTTCCTCTTAGCTTTCCAATGTACAAATAACACTGTAGAATATGAAGCATTGTTATTAGGCTTAGAGGTTGCAATAAAACATGGGATAAAGTTGTTAAGAGTATTTTTGGACTCAGAGTTAGAAGTTTCCCAAATTAGCTCCATGTTTGTTGTTAAAAATGATAGATTAAAATTATGCAAGCATGCAGTTTGAGATAAGATAGAGTTTTTTATGCTTTCTCAATTGAATGTATAGAAATATCCAAGAATATTATGGCTGATTTCCTAGAAAGTGTAGCCATTAAAAATTATGATATAACTTTGGTTGGGATTTCTACCATTGAAACTAAGATCGGGCCTGCTATTCCTGATAATGTGTGTAATTGGCAAGTTTTTGAGGATAACAATGGTATTCTCAGGTTAATTCAATGTATGGATAGTTATGAGGGCCAAAGAATCGATTTTAATGCTCTAGTTGAAATCATAGATGATAAAAAACTATTTTTGGGGATGAGGTTGTTCAATTGCCGACAAATGTGATACCTAAGGGTTTGGTTCAACTTGAGGGCATCTTCAGTGACAAAGATAGTCACTTATTTAAAAGGTCTAATGTTAAAGTGAAGAGTGTTGAGGGGATAAATTTAGGTTCAGAGGTAGTCCCTAAAATGGTATACATAGGAAAGAACTTACCTCTCACATCAAAGAAAATCTGATCAATTTATTGAATAAATACAAGCATGTTTTTTCTTGGTCATATGAGGATCTTAAGGCCTATAGAGTGGACTTTTTATAGCATGAGATTCCTATAAATCTTGATGTAAATCCCTTTAGATAGAAGTAAAGATCAATTAATCCATTGTTAGCACAAAAAATGTAAGAAGAGTTAATGAAACTCAGGGAGGCTCAAATTATAAAACCAATAAGAAATGTGTCTTGGGTGTCAAATCTTGTACAAGTCAAAAAAAGAATGGAGACATCAGGCTTTGTGTTGACTTTAGGAGCCTAAATGTAGCATCACTCAAGGACAATTATTCCTTTCCTAATATGGAGGCTATGCTGCAAAGAGTTACAGGGTGTGATCTTTTGTCCATAATGGATGGGATTTCAAGTTACAATCAGGTTTTGGTTAATGAATCAAAGCAGTTCAAGACAGCTTTTACTACCCCATGGGGGACTTATGTTTATGTAAGAATGCCATTTGGTCTCATAAATGCAAGGGCCAATTTTTAGAGAGAAATGGATGTTGCGTTCAAGGAGTTCATAAATGTCGAAAGGTGGTGACTTAGAGTTTTGATCAGAGTTGCAAATATTTTGTAACCCTTAGTCGACATCCTATCTTTTCTACCTTTATGTTGGGTTTGTTCTTGAGTCTATTGTGGTGGATCAGATCAGATTGTTTTTGGGATCTTTTGAAGAAATATTAGTCAGTGGGTTGGAGAAATAAAGTCGGTGCAAATCAAATTTCATGGAGGGAAAAATGTCAAATGGATGTTTTTTTAGGGTTTCCCTCTTCTATAAGTTCATTTATTTTCTCTGTTGTGAGGGTTCCAATTTTTCTATAGTACAAGGAGGTTCCAAAGAGGGTTACATTTCCTTTGTTCTTAAGGCAGGTTCCAAGTGTGGTTCCTCTATAAATATTCTTCCTTTTCTTTGCATATAGGGTGTTCTTGATCTCTTTCTAGTTTCGTAGAAGCGCATCCATTATAATAGTTAGCTTTATGAATGAAACTTTAGTATTGTTGTATAGTTATCAAGTTGTCTCCATTTTTCTTTCTGAATCACATAGATTAAGGCATCAAGGGTGTTTTGGTCTTGTCTATTATAGATCTGAAATAGAGTCATTTAGAGGATGACTGTGATTTAGGATTTGTTTTCAGATATGTATGAGTTTGGGGTATTAAGGATATTTCAAGCTTGTCTTTCAGTGGATGTTGATTAATGTATCGACTATTGCAAGGTCTCTTCTAAGGGGAGGGTTAAATAATTTGAATAGGTATTCACATATTTGAACACATTGGTGGATTCATAAGTAGAACTTGAGTGACATGGTATTTTTTATGTAAGGCATTAGACATATCAGACTGTTTTATTTTCTTTGTTCATATCCTGGATTTTGCACTGTTATGTTTGACTATGCTTCCCATTGGATAAGGCACTGGTCTATGTAGGATCTGGGGTATTCCAGGGATCCATTAATCAAATACATCAAAGAAGATATTTTCCCTTCATGTTTATAGGAAGGAGTTAGAATAGGTATGGTTTTCAAACATACTTTATGCAAGTGAGTTACTGCATAAGATTTGGTAAAAACATTGAGGTACATGTTACCTATAGGTTTGGAAGCTATTTTGTGGTTATATATCTGCAAGCTATTGTTTGTCACAAGGGGTTATGTGTGTGCAGATAAGGTATACCCACCTGAGTGATCTGGAGCTCAAAGTGTAGAAGGTTTATTAACCTTGTTGAACGTTATTTGTTTTTCTTGTTGAATCAGTGTTTGGGCATATAGAGGAATATATCTAAGCCACATGTATAAAAGGATAAGAAAGAAAAATAAATAACACATCCCTCTACTTTTGAGGCACTAGTAGATTTTTTATAATCTATTTCTTTGTAGGATCAAGTTTAATTCCTTGTGTTGAGCTGAAATTACCAAGACCTACGCCCTCCTCCATCATCATAAAATATTTTTCATTACTAAGGGAGATGTTATGTTCTTTACATCTTTGCAATATCTTTTTCCATATTATCTAATGCTTCTTGTGAAAATCTCCATAAGTTGTAAAATAATCCATATAAATTTCCATTGTTCATGTGCATAATTAAAAACAATACTAAGAAGAACTCTCTAAAATATGGTTAGTGCATTACATAAACCAAATGGAAGAACTGAATAAGCATATGTACCCCATGGCCAGGTAAAATTGGTTTTATCTTGATCCCCGAGAGCTATTTTAATTTGGTTGTAGCCACTAAAACCATCTAGAAAAGGAAAAATACCTTTTTACAGAAAGTGATCCAATACTTGGTCAATGAATGGCAATGGAAAGTGATCCTTCCTAATAGAAACATTCAACTCTTTGTAATTGACACAAACCTTCACTTACCTTCTTTATTTGGAACAATTAATTGTGGTGAAACCTAATCACTATTATAGATAGGAGAAATGAATCTGGCATCCAAAAGCTTCTATAACTCTATCTTGACAATATCCCTTAAGGATGGATTCATTCTTCTCTATGGTTTTCTAATTGGAATTCACCCTTCATTTATATAAATTCTATGCATGAACAAGTTGGGATCAATTCTTTTCATGTCACCATAGTCCCAAGAAAAAGTTCCATTATGTCACTAGAACATTGTTAAAAAAACGTCCTTTTCAGTTGGAACTAGTTCAATATTAATATTCAATGTCTTCCCTTGGCTGACTTTAATTGGAATTAAAGCTTCTATAAAAAAAGGCTACATCCAAGCTACAGTCTATAGTTAATAAGGCATATATCATTGCGAATGTGGAAGCATCTCCACGAGAAAGTAGCTTACGCAATGGGCATGTCAGACAATTTAGGAACTCCTCTTCTTTTGGATCCAACCCATAAGAATTATGAATGATATGTCCCAAGATATCATTCATCTTGACAATCACCCATGGGGCTTCGATCAATCATCATTAAGGTTTGAAAAGAATATTGTTCGTCACTATCTAAGGTTGGCCATATATTTTTTTCTTCTTCAACATGTGGTTGAGATGGTAGATAGAGAATCAAATTTTTGGTTGTGTTCTCATTTGATATGGTCATGTTACCAGAATGACAACCAATAAATGTATTTGTTGTAACTAATGAAGAGCACCCAAAGATGAGGGGATACCCACCTAAGGTAGCCTTAGGTTGGAGCATAATAAAATCTATAGGGTATTATCATGAATCCATGATAATAACTAAATCTTCTATAACTCCCTCAGGCTTGACAGTGGATCGATCAACTAACTACAACATAGTAGGGGTAGGTCTAATATTATTCAATTTGACAATATTCCTTATTTCCTTTTTCATAACATTAATTGCCAGCCCTAAATCAATGAGTATTCTCAATGAGAGTTCCATTTATATGAACAACCACAATAAGGCTGCTAGGATTAGTATACTTAGGGAAAATGAGTGTCCCTAACATAATATTATTCTCTCACATGAACAGTGTTTATATCTCTCTTCTTCCCTACTAATTTCTTAAGACATAACTCCCTATCAGCCTTGGTATAGATAGGAACATCTTTGATTGCCTGGATAAGTGGAATTTTGATGGAAATATCCTTTAGCTACCCGATGAAATCAAATGTTGGCTCAGGGTGATATTTCTTAGATTCTAATCTTGTAAGAAAAGGAGGATCATTGGTCAAAGGTTCTTGTTTAGCAATAGGTTGAGATGGTTCTTGTTTAGTAGGAGGTTGGTATGGTTCTGGGTTAGTGACGTCATTAATTGGACCTTCATCAACTACTTTAGATATTTGTGGAGCATTTGAACTAGAAAGAGTCCATCCTAAAGAAATTTGGTCTCTAATTTCAATGATGTAGGTTGGACATTGAGTGGTGTCATTAGCATAATCTTGTTGAACAGGTTTGTTGTTAGGATTGGGTGTAGCTTAAGCAGAAGTTGGGGAGATCTTGGACGCAGAGCTACAAGTGGGTTTGGATTTAGAGTTATAGCTTGTTGTTGTGGGTCATGATTGGGCATAAAAGCATATGGTTAGTTAAATTTTTGTTGCTACTATGAGTACTATGGAGGAGCTTGGGACCATTTCTGGTTACCTTGACATGGTTGAGACCACAAAATTTAGTTCATTGCCATTTATTATAATTGGGTGTATGATAAAGAGATGACAGAGGTTATACCCCCTTTTTGTTGTCCTCAATTATTATTCACATTACCCTATCATGGTTGATTGAAATTTTCCCATGGCTGATTATTCCAACCAAAAGCATTTAGATAATACCCAGATTATGTATTACAATAAGATAGTGGATTAGGAGACATACCTTAATGTGGATGTCATGGATTGTGTTGAGAAATATAAAATATTTTTCCATCATAGTTTTCAACTGCATGGAACTGTGGTTTTGAAGGCTTCTCTTTAGTGATGGAGGCTAGCTTATTGCATTGACAGGAGGCCTTATTTTTCCAACAATGTGGGCAATATTCTATAAGTTCGGTGCATCTTATTTATCTTTCTTCTTCTTGATATGAAGAGTATCCAGTTGGGTGGCCATATGACTTATAGTTTCCTCCTTCATATTTGAAAGAAAATTGCTAAGCTCCATTCAAGATACACCATTTAAATATTTAGATGTGGGCAGTAGTCAACTAGTTATATTATTTTCTAACATAGACCTTGAGTAGTTCTGAGATAATTTGCAAATATATTCAAATATTGATTACATTATATCACATTTTCCCATCAAATTTAATGCATCAATGCACTCATCATTGACTCCTTGAAAAAAGACAAGCTTGAGAGATTTAGGGGAAAGCCTATTTTGTGGAGATTTCTTCAGAGTGAACTAAAACCTCTCTATATAATCCTCCAATGGTTCATCTTCTTTTTGAGTCATCTCAAGATGTCTTCCTTTCTTGAGTCTCCTCTGCAATAATCTTGATACTACTACAAGAATTTATGTTTCATTGCTACCCAAAATTTTATAGTATTTATGTCAAGGGCCATGAACCACCTTAAAGCAACATCCTTCAAAGTCACTAGAAAGAATTTAAACTTATGTACATCTACTGTATAATCATAGATTCGAAAGAGCACTTCAAATTCAAATAGGAAGATATCAGGATCTTTTGTCATTACATTGTATAAATTAGGCAAAGTTGATGGAGGTATATTTTTCAGTGAAACAACTCACTCTTGGTCTAATATGAGAAATTGAAAGGTGATAGGCTTTGCAAGATTATCAACTTCTTCATCAACCATATTTTCTACATGATGATATTGGTGGTTAGATTCTTCCTCCTCAAGGTACAGAAATTGGAGGTCTCAGATGGTAGAGAAATAGTGATTGCATCCCACCTCTTGCGAGAACTCTCCTAAAGGGAGAGAGTAAAAGTTAGAATAGGAATTAAAAAATTATGGCTATGGTATGAACTGTTCTACATAATTTTAATGTTGAACAAGTGTAACAATGATAACTATTCAAAAAATAGAGTCCATAAAAGGGAAATGTTGTTAGAGATTTGAAATGGATGACAATGCAAAAAGGAATAGAGGGGTGGTAAACTTACATGGAGGAGTCTTCAAGTGACAAGCTGGGGTAGCACACTTCAAAAGGAAAGAGTCATGTGAACATTTTGCAAGGAATCCTAATAATGATATTGCATCATGGTGAGATGAAAATAAAAAAATATCTAAGCAATTTTTAATGGGAGAAGTTTATCCAAGATATGGAAATTTTGCCCAATTTTATTACTTTTAAATAAAGGTATTTTCCACATGAGAAGGCTATTATGAGAAGGAAAATAATTAATAATGATAGAGTTGGCACACATAATAATCATTTCAACCTTTTTGTTTAGTTATCTACGCTAGTTTTCTTTATCACTATGAATTATGGTAAGGAAAAAACCTGGGTGGGGCTCTTTGTTATTGTTGCTAAGATTGTCAAAATGGGTGGAGACAAAGTTCAAGTTGAGCCAAGAAAATATGAAGAGTTTAAAAATGATGCCATCATCTGGTACATATGCTATGAGGAAAAAAAAATTTAGTTCATAGAAAGCATCAATAGTTATGACAAGGGCCTCTATATGCAATTTGTAAGCTTGTGGATGGGGTAAAAGGGTAAAGCTCAAAAAAATATCCTTTAAAGTGAATGAAGAGGTCATTGCCTAAGTTATTGGGTTGTCGACCATGGGTTATAAATAGAAGAAGACAATTTGTGTATCTGACAATGATAACCTCAACCATTATTTTGGGGAGAATGAAGGCTCGGTTAAGCTGCATGGTGGTTTTAAAAGGGAGCAATGACCAACCCCATGGATCCAGATATGTTTAATGATAATGAAATAATTCACTCTCAAGAGAAGTTTTAGAGTGTATTACTTTTACCATATGCCTCTACTTAACCACTTTAGGAATCAGAGTCTTATCTCCTTTCTTTTTTTCTCTCTCTTTAATTCCCTATAATTTCTCTTTAATCTTAACCATTTCACCTCACCTTGTGCCCACNCCCCCCCCCCCCCCCCCCCCCCCCCCAAAAGAAAATCACTATGCAAGAAGTCCCTATATATTCCATTCCTCCCTTGCCCAACATTATAGACACCACTAGCCCTAGCAAGAAGAAGCACATTCACTTCTTGAGTGTTGCTAAAATTATTTCCCAACCTAGGACCCTAGAAACCCCCACACCCCCCATAGCTGAAAATGAGCTCAAGGGGATCTCTTAAACACAAAGCTTCACTTCCCAAAGTTAGTAAGAAGAAGGCAAAAAACCTTCCCTCTCAACTAGAAAGGCTAAAATGAGAATCCAGGAGATTGTAAGTGAAGAGGAGGAAGCTAGGGAAGAAAATAGTAAAAATGAAAGTATCCCTAGGCGGTCACATAGACTAGCTACTCACTTTGTAGAAAAAAAGGAAAAATCAAAAACTTGGTGGAGTATGATACAAAGGAGGATGAGGAGCAGGGTAGTGAGAATATTGAAAAGGAAAGTAAAAATGGGGAAGTCGATAAAGGAGGGGGGAAGGAGGAGGAGAGGGAAATCTCAGAGAAATCCACTGAGGACAGTTCCACCCATACTTTAGAGAGCATAAAATAGTGCCATTTGATCTAACCCGTGACATGATGTCAATGAAAAGGAGATGAACAAACCCGAGACAAAAGGGGCATGTTAAAATGAGTAGAAAGGGACATGCTCTGAATGCAAAACTACTGCTAATTGGTAGGAAAAGGTTAAAGTCAAGGCAACTTACATTGAAAGAAACTGGGGAGTGTCTCTTCATTCAATCTGAGGGTAATGTGCAGTGTTTACGCCTCCCTATGCCTGTTGCAAAATAAAATCACGGGAATTGATGAGAAAAAGGAAATTACAAGGAATTGTTTAAATTCCTCTCTGGAGATTGGTCCTATGTCCTCCACCAAGCTGGCTACAAATTCAATGATGTTAGTTAGAGTTGAATTCCCTTTAGTTTTTTTCTGTCAATACTGTTTATGGCCCTAGGTGACCTTATGGTAAGAATTTTTATAGTTTAGATACTGTTTATGGCCCTATGTGGCCTTATGCTAAGACTTTTATTAGTTAAGAATTATTTTTGAAATATTAGTTGTTTGAGAGTAGTGTTATTTATTTTTCTTTTATTTAGATTTACAAAAGATATGTTGAATTGCTAAATTTATCGGTGATTCTTTATAAGAAAAAACAGAAACATTAAATTAGCTAATATTGAATGAAATAATTGATTGAGTGCATTCAATCATTACTAATATATTGAGTTTTAGGCAACATCAATGAAATTTGCATTAGAACAACACATTATAAAGTTTAGTTGTAGAAAGCAATTAGTTTTTAAATTTAAAACATTGTGTAAATTATTAGATTATTATGATGACAAATAACACATATTTGTGCTTTCAAGTTATAAACATTGAGAAATAAAAATGAAAAGGTAATATTGTTCATTGTGATTGAAGTCTTTTCAAGCAGCCATATCAGCCATATCAACTCTCTTAATTCTTTTCTTGAAAAATCTCTTGAAGAAGAGTGCCTAGATTATTAATAGAAGAAGTAAAGCATTAAGAGGAAACACTAAATAATTGTAGGAACAAAGTGGAAGCATGGAAAGTTAATTGTTTATCTCTAGCCGACATGATAACCACGATCAAATTGGTTCTGGCAAGGGTACTAATTTACATAATGATAAGCTTTACTTTAGACTGACTAACAAAGGAAGATCAAATTTAGAATGCTATAGGGAGAGATTTCGTTGGGATAGACCAAAGGATGATAGAAGGATTCCTCTAATCCATTAAGACACCCTGTCTGTCTCCCTAAAGATGTCGATGGGGCTGGACTAAGGAAAATAGAAAGAAAAACTTGGTGTTACCAGAAATACTCTCTTGGAGAATGTATAAGGAACTGAATAGGTTATAAGGAACTGAATAGGTTATGGTGCAAAATCCTAGAAGGAAATTACTCAAATAATAGTGACCCAAGTAGGATTCTTAATTTGGAAAATTCCAATGGTGGAGCTAGAAATTCCTTTGGGAAAGTAGAAAGGTTATAGCAGATCACCTGTCTTGGAGGATCTGTAAAGATGGGAAGTCCAAGTTTTGGAATTAACTCTTTCAAAACAACAGAGTACATTGAAGGGGTGGTGGATGTGTTTGGGGAGTATGTTGCATGGTATGTAATAAGAGGGGAGGATGGAACAAGGGAAAAGTATACATTTTTGGATGTCGGTGAACTTCCAATGCCTATTGAGGAGAAGAGTATACTAAGAGAGGAGCTAAATAAATGCAAAATTCTACTTCCTGACAAAGAGGATCATATAATATGGTGTGGAGAAAAATAAGGGAATTACTAAGTAAAGTTGGGTTATTCATTCAAGGTGCTCTTGGGGTAGGGGACAATTGGCAGGACTCATGTTGGCATAATTTAACTCTGCCCAAAGTTAGTACTTTTCTATGGACTGCTTTGCACAGAAGAATTTTAATAGGAGATTGATTATGGAACTTAGGTATCCAAGGGCCAAGTAGATGCCCATTATGTTTTTCCAATGAGGAAACATGTAACCATTTACTACTCAATTTCCCTTTCACATCAGCATGCTAGGACTGGTAAATGTCATTGCTAGGCTAGTATAATCGAAGACATGAACATTTGTATTAATTTCTTGTGAGTTATCCTAGAATGATGTCACGACTGACCTCGGGTGACATATGACAAGTAGTCCTATCACTACTTGTTTGGTAGATTTGGCAAGAGAGAAATAAAAGGAGGTAATTAGGAAAATATAAGAAAGCATATGTGAAGGGGTTAATGAAAAACAAATAATCAAAGTGAGCACCCACTTCTATGTAGGATAATGAAATCCAGAAAAATGGGGAAAGTTAAGACTTCTATGGGCCTGTTTGGGTACTGGAATACCATATTGTGGATATGGTCAATTTAGGAAGATGCTTATCCTCAAAATGAAATCTAAAATATGGGCTGACCCATTTGGTTCACCCGGAAGATGAATGAGAAGATGCATAAGGAATTTTAATTCTTTATTTTTTAATTTCTTTGACTATGGTGTGTATATATGTGTATATATATACACACATGCACACATGTGCATATATACATACATACATGTGTATACATACACATGTGTGTGTATATATACACATGTGTGTGTATATACACACATGTGTACACATATACACACATGTGTTTATACACACGTGTGTATATACACATACAAGTGTGTATCCATGTATACACATATACACACATGCGCATATACACACACACACACATGTGGGTATACACATATACACACTTTTGTGTATATATACACATATACACATGTGTGTATATATATACACACATACATGTGTGTGTATATACACACCATACATATACACATACAAGTGTGTATCTATGTTTACACATATACACACATTTGTGTATATATACACACATGTGTATATATACACACATGTGTATATATACACATATATACACATATACACACACCATATATATGTGTATATATACACATACAAGTGTGTATACATGTACACACACACACACACACACACATATATACACACACACACACGTGTGTATACACATATACACATATTTGTGTATATATATATACATATACACATGTATGTATATATACACATATGAATATATACACATGTGTATATACACATATATGTGTGTATATATATACACACATGTATATATATACATCCTTATAGAAATATAATATACATCTTTATAGTCACGGATCCCACGAAATATTAAATTTGCTTTTGTAAAAATTGGAATTGGAATTGAAATTCTAATTCCACCTATTTAGGTGGAAGATAATATTCCCATTTTGCCCCCAAAATGATAATTTCGTAATTCCAATTCCATTTTTATTCATGGACCCAAACATGAGATTTGGCATTATCTGGAATTAGATAATGCCAATTCCAATCATATTCCAAGAAGCAAACGGGCCCTAGTCAGAGCTAGATGTATAATCAAAGATAAAAATAGAACTATTATTTAGGCTCTGTCAAGAAAGCTCAAAGTAGCCACCAACAATGAGGTAGAATTGCAAGCACTTGCCTGGAGTTTATGGCCATGTGAGGAGAAAGGATTGCGAGGCATTGATATAATGGGGGATTCACAATTATGTATTAACGTAGTTTGTAAGAAAAACATACATAATTAGAAGTTGAAATGTTGGATCAAAAAGATATGGAAAAACTTGTACAAATTGGAAAGAACCACAATGTCTCATGTTTAGAGAGAAGCTAATTGTGCAGAGGATTGTCTGAATAACAGAGGTGTCAATTTGGAATGCACCAACAAGATCTTAGAAGAATCAGATCCTTGGACTGAATTAAAGAAAGTGACAGAATCAAGACATGACGATATTATTTATAACAGAATTAGGATGGCTCAGGAGGACATCGGTCTCATGGTGTACCACAATGTGTCCTCTTAAGATAATATCCTTGATGGAAGCATTCCCTCAAGATATCTATACTCTCAAGTCCCAAAAATCAGGCAATGTATGAGCTTTAGTGATTTCAAGACCGTAAAGGTCATGATAGGTTTGGTCTACCCTAACGAGTAGAATATTGATAAGCATTCGCTTGTAGGGTATTTTGGCTCATTGGGGAGATGTGGACGACACAACATTCTTCAGTAGATGTGGTAGGAAGGTTAAAAATGGAAAAATTCTAAGCTATTAAAACTTGCATGAATCAACTTGTATTGTATTCATGTAGATCAATATTTAACATGGCATGAATTTTTATTAAAGAAGCAAGAATAAAAACTTGCATGAATCAACTTGTATTGTATTCATGTAGTTCAATATTTAACATGGCATGAATTTTTATTAAAGAAGCAAGAATAAAAACTTGCATGAATCAACTTGTATTGTATTCATGTAGATCAATATTTAACATGGCATGAATTTTTATTAAAGAAGCAAGAATAAAATAAATGGAATATCAAACGAAAAAGAAAACACATCTCCACTCAAAACAACATTCTCACTTTCACATCTAAAGATTTTATTGCACATCTCATTCTTTATATCCATTTTAATTTAGTACCTTCTTAATTTTGTTGATATTATTGTTGATAATAGAATGAGTGAAACTAAAAAGAATACAAAATTGTTGAACTCAATCTTGAATTGAACTAATCAATATTTCTTTCAAGTTACAGATAAGCCATAAATATTTCCATTCAGTATTAAATGATTCAACCATGGACCTATATATCAAAATATTAATTACAAAACAATATCAATGAAGAACAAAGAATGAGTATTTAGAGTCATAATAATGTCTTAGGCCTACTAGCAATGTGTAATATGTTATGAATTTTCTGAAATTTGTGCAAGAGTTGTTGAATTACTAAATTTGCACATGATTGTTATAAAGAAGAAATAAATGTTAAATTAGCTAATATTAAGCAAAGAATAGAATTGACATTTATTTATATTGAGTGTAATCAATCAATGTCAATGAATTGAGTTTTAAGTGATATCAATGTAGTTTGCATTGGAACTAAACATTATAAGTTTTAATCATGGAAAGCATATAGTTTTTGAAAATAAAACAGTATCTTGATTAAGTCATTATGATGTAAAATATATTGAGCAATAAAAATGAAACAACCAAGAAGGAAGTCTTGTTCATTGTGATTGAAGTATTCTCAAGTAGCCATATCAACTTACCAAATTCTTTCAGGTTGCAAAATCTCTAAAAGAAGAGTACCTAGATTATTTATAGAAAAATTGGAAAATTGACGTTTAGTAACATGTATGACTTATTTTTTGAATTATAGTTGTTGCTACTAATTCAAGTACTTGCATTGATAATTTTACTGTGTATAGGATTTTATGTAGCATTACAAAAATGAGATGTAACATTATTAATGATAAGTATGGAAATATAACTAGTAGTAGCCACAAATGGAAGGTAACATCACAATCAATGTTGTTGTACTTTTGAGATTGGATTAAGGATCTTTTAGTTACTTGGTCCAACAAGCCCAAATCAATATACAAATTCTTAACAATGTGATTTTCAATGTTATAAGTGAATGATATTTTTTGGCAATAGGCTAGAAATCATGTATGATGTTGCAGTACAACAATATTCCAAGAAATGAACTAGATATTGGTTTTGAACTTGGTTTTCCAAAGTGGATATGTGAAAAGTGTTTGCAGGGATTGAATTGGCAATGTTGTTGAGGTCAAAAGAAGACTAGACAATAAAATTGGAGTGCACTAGGAACATGAATATAATCATGAAATGCAAAATTGATCAATAATTATATTTTGAAAAAAAAAAAGATTGTGGAATTCAATTACATAAATAAAGGAAACATTTCAAGATCGATAAAAGTACTAGTCATGGGATATTCTTGCAAAGGGTTTTTAATAGTAATGTTGTTGTTGTTGGTGGTGGTGGTATGATCTATAGGAAGAGAAACAATTGCCTACAAATTACATAAAGCATCTCTTAGAATTGATGAATCTTCTCTATCCTTTCAATTGGAGACAATGTGGAACTATTCATCATCATGTCACCAAAGTTGTATGTTTTAGCTTCCAATGCAAAATGTTTCATAGTTGAATTCTTGCTTGGATAATCATAACAACCATCTTGCAACATCCTATAGGCTTATTAGTATATTTTATGTAATTTGGAGCTAAACACCAAACAACAGAAGAAAAATATGTTTGTAATGTAGATGGATCTAAATTCATATGGAGGAAATATGTAATTTCCTCGATGCCTCTCATTAATATGGCAACAATATCACAAGCATGGGCAACCTCTTTTAGTCAAGGTTACCCTGAGTTTCTGGGATGGGGGGATGCATTTATGGGACACTAATTTTTTCTCCAATTTTGGGGACAACTACGGGACAACAGAGGGAACAACTATATAAACATATACAAATTTTAAATATATAGGAAATTTTGAAATTTTCATATGAAAATATGGATAGAGTGTGCATATATACATGTATTCATACAAAAACATGGATAAGCATATGCATATATACCTTATATCACCTTAGCATATAATATTTGTGTTCAAGAATCAATATTCATTGTCAACACTCAATATGCATTTAGAATTCAAAATTCATTGTCAAAACATTATTAGTAAATTATAAGTGATCTCATTAAACTATTTGCACACCATCATTCAACAATTGCGTGTATTCGTATGCCTAATGGTTACAACTATATTCTCTTATTCCAGAGTTGTATGCTTCCTTTCCACAACTTACCACTTTGTCTTGTAGTTGTATGCTTGCATTCTATAGCTTTATGTAGTCATACTTTTGTTCAGTTTACAATTGTATGCAATTGCATGTTTGCCCATTGATTGTATGCTTTTATTCTACAATTATATGTTTTCTTTCTATGAATAGTAGTCACACTTTGGTTCATTTACAATTGACCTGCTCATTCTATTGTTGTATGTAGTCACCAAAAAAACTCATTGTCAATACTCATAAAGGAAATATTTTTGGTTTTTCAATTTAAGTGAGTTTTCTCTCTTTTAAATGGTTGGCTCGTCGGTCGTCCCGAGGATGGCCGGACGTTCCTAGTGCTAGGTAATGTCGTCCTCGGGTTCCCAAAATGTTTCCAACAAAAACATGCAAATTAGAGACGACCCCAAAGTAGGAACAAAGTCTATACACCCTCAGGTAATGTAGTTTTTATTCAATCAAATATTCCAAGCCATCCATGTTGCTTGGAGTTCAGGTCCATGATTTCTTCAACATAATGACCCCATGACCATCGTCTAACAACTTTTTTTATTTCCATGTAGTTGCATAATGTTTGGTAAGCTCTAAATTTTTGCTTTCAAGTTTACTTTTCCCGGGCCCATTTGGCGCATGGAATTAATTTATCCAGAATAGGACCTATTCTTGGATTAATTAATCTTGAAAACGAAAGCTGGAATAAGGTTGGACCTGTTTGGTGCACCTAGAAGATGACTGGGAATTAATCTATTCTGTGTTTGGATCCCATAATATGAAATTGGAATAAAGATTATTTTTCATTTTTTTAATTAATTTGAACAATATGTATTTTTAACTTATTAAAAAATTATAATTATATAAAAAAGAAATTCTTACAAATTTTAATTTTCGAACTTATCATTTTTGTTGCTGGTTTTTTAATTAAAATACATATATATTTTTAACTTATATATTTTTAAATTAAAATATGTATTATTAACTTTAAAAAAATTAGATTATAAAAAATTATTTTCTTAAAAAAATTTTTTTTTTTTTTTATCGTTTCAAATTTTAATTTTTGAATTATTAACTTTACAAAAAAAAAAAGAACCGTTCACGCACGGACCCGACAACTTATACATTTTGTTGTAATTTTGAATCCATGAATAGCTTATTCTGGAATTAAAAATGAATTCCAGGTTTTTTTTGGAATTAATTAATCCAAGCATTGGTCCAAAAATGGGGATTAATTTTAATTCGAGAATTCAAAAAATAGCCAGTGAATTACTTTATTCTTGCATTAAATAATGACTATTCCAGGTTAATACCAGGAACCAAACATGGTTAAAAGATATTGGTAGGTTGAACATAAACAAGATACAATTGGAGGAATAATTTTAGCTTGTTTGGATCAAACTCGCATATTGTATTGTATTCTTTTTAGAAGAAACTAGAAACTGTGTTGATTCCCTTTCAAGGATATGACCACCTTTCATAAGCATCAGCAATATCTTCTGTTTGATCAAAGGTGCCTGGTCGTTGATGTTGGTTATACTTGCTATAACATATTTTTCCACTGTAACTTCCATTTGCACATTTTATAACAGCTATATATCTGCCTTACTCCATTGAATATTTCAATTTCATAGAACTAATGGTTAAATCTAGAATTGCTTGTTTTTTCCCGATATTCTTGGCAGTTCAGTTGAGCAATTTCTCCATCATCTTATACTCAAATCTTTCTGACCGTTTTTTTGGTTTTGACCATTCTACAAAAATATCATGCACATTCAACTCTTGCAAAAAGATATTCTGAATAAATTAACCATCTCAGCACTTAGTCTAAAACACAACTAGCTTATAATTAAAACGATCTTTAATAGGAGTATTCTCAAACCCTCAGAAAAGGCTTTCTTATAATCTTCATCTCCATCACCATGCCTTGTGAGATAAATAATGAAGAAGTAGTACCCATAATCGAGCTTTCTCTGCTAACTCATGGCCTCTGTGATCATGACAGAGAAAGCACTTTTGCTGAAGTGAGGAGAGCTTGTGAAGAATGGGGTTATTTTCTGGTTGTGAATCGTGGGATCAAGGAAGAGATTATTCATCAAATGGACTCGGTTGTTGGACAAATCTTTGCACTTCCCAAAGAGACCAAACAAAGAAAACAGTTCAGAGGGATGGAATGTCAGCTATATGGCCGAATTAGCTGGGCTGCCCTTTAACGAGGGCATCGGTGTTCAGGGAGCTCCAGATCACACTGCAATCAAGAAATTTCCCGAGCTCCTCTGGCCTCAGGGAAACCCAGAAGTCTGGTACTTGTATTTAGAAAATTTATACCCTTTTTTGAACAATCAATTATTGAAGATTTTTCCTTAAAATTCTGGTGAAGTAGCCTTAAATCTCGTAGTTGATAAAGAAAAATGACAAGCAATTGTAGAAGTCTTTCCTTACAGTATCCGTTAAGTTTTTTCACTCATTGAAGTTTGTTTTTGATATTGTAAGGGGGGTTTGGAAGGGTTTGAACACTGTACAACATGAAATGAGGGATAAAACTCTTATTTTGCCTTGTTCTCTTGTCTTGTCTTATTGTCTTCTTTTTATGATGAATCATGAAGTTCGATTGGAATTGACCAAACCACTCAACTAGACTGGAAAGAGTGATGTCCAACTGTAGCCATTGCCAAAACTACAAACAAAAGATAAAGCTGGGTCTCACTTAGACAATACCTTGTACAAATTGACCTTTCACCCAATGCTCTAACATAATTTTGGGAAAAAGATTTAGAAGACCTTTCTTCCTCCGACTGTTGCTGTAAAATCTGATGATATTTTTGTGAAGGGGTAGAACTCAATTTGAAGACATTATTTCTCTTGGTAAAATCTAATTGAAATTTTTGTAGAAATATGGAACCCAATTTGAAGATATTATCTCTATTGCTGTAAAATCTTAAGATTTTATTGGGGAAAGATAGAACTTAATTTGATTACAATGTGCTGACCTTGCAGAAAAATTATAATCTTATACTTATATAATATCACAGAACCCAATTTGATAAGGGGTTTGAGAGGGTTTGAACTTTGTATAACATGAGATGAGGGATAGAACTCTTGTTTTGTTTTGCTCTTTTGTCATGTTTTATTTCGCTCTTTTCTGGATTATGGAATTTGATTCTTAATGTTGAGGAAATAAATTCACTGTTGATACCAGAACAAATCAAACCACTCAAGAGAGTAAAAAGAGTGAGGTCCAACTACAGTCATGGTGCCAAAACTACAAACCAAAGATAAAGCTAGTTCCCACTTTGACGATATCAGGCCTTGCACAAATTTACCTCTGGCCCAGCACTCTAGCCAAATTGGTAAAAAGATTTACAAGACCCTTTCTTCCTTCTCCTATCAGTCTAGAAGATATTATTGAAGTTTGTTGCTGTACAATCTGATGATATTTTTGTGAAAAGATGGAGCCCAATTTGACTATAATGTGATGGCCTTGCAGCAAAATCATAGCGTCTTATACCTGTGGCATTGAAGAGCTTACAATCAATATCATCAAATTGATCCTGAGAAGCTTTGGGCTAAGCGAGTACTATTCCTCATTTCAGTTTGTGGGTAACCTGCGGATGAACTACTATAACCCTCCTCCCCAGGAAAAAGGAGGTTCTACAACTCATACTGACCAAAATTGTATTGTGGTAATGTACCAAGATAACACGGGGGCTTCAGGTTGAAAGCAAATTCGGGAAGTGGGCAGATGTGAAACCTCTGGTTAACAATCTTGTGGTTTTCATGGGCGATTCATTTACAGCATTGAGTAATGGGAGGATTCACAATGTAACACACAGAGTGGTTTGTGAGGGTTATTCCCGAGTATCGGTGCCATTCTTTTATTCCTTCTCAGATGAAACCCTCATAAATGCACCTCCTCAGATGGTGGACAATGATCATCCTCGCATTTACAAGCCCTTTGTTTATGCAGATTACAGAGACTTCTGGCATCCCAAAAAGCGGTTAAGGTTAACGAATAAGCAGAGTTTCTCAACAGAGCCTGAAGAAAAGTATCTTGATAACTTTGCACACATTTTGAATGCCTAAATCTTGGAAGAAATGGGTGATAGAATCATTAATGTATATTACTCTTTAAACTGGTTATTGTCAACTTCACTTTCTGTCAAACTGAAATATCATATACAGAAAAACAACTGTACTTTCTGTCAAATTGTAATGACAGAGACTAATAACTATGCTACCTTAATTATTGTTTCAATATAAAAAAAAACTATGCTACCTTTATTTTGTTGGCCATTAATGACTCTCCTTTTCTCTTCCACTTTCCTTCTGGTAAAGTCTGTCTAAAGTTTATTCGTTTTCCTTTTTTTGGAAAAAGACAGTTTCAAAGTCTTACGATTTTCAAAGTACAGAAAAGGTTGGCATGAGAGTGATGGGTAGAGCTGTCATGAAGATTTTGGGAAAAAAATCTCACATTTATTTTGTACTATCTATGATAAGAACCATAACCATCAAAGGGAGGAAAGGGAGTTCTCTGATATGAAGATACAGAGGATATAAATCTTCAAATATTGATAAGAACCATCAAGGGAGCTCCCTGAAATTTATGTAATTAATCATGAAGATAGCCAGAATATAAATATGAACCATAGTGATCATAGGAAAGAATTAATCTACAAATTTTTATATATATATATATATATGGTAGAAGATTTTGTAATTATAAAATTAATTTTATTACATATTAGGATATTTGATTTCTTCCAGATTTATTAAAATTTTAAAAATGAATTTGCATTTCATATTGTTTAGTTAATTAAAATAAAGATTAATTTACATTTCACATTACTTAGTTATTCGAATACATTTATTTTTTTAGGAAATGTTCTATCTTTTTTGTATTAATAATAAGGATTTCAAAATACACAATTAGACGATTACGAATCCGGGCCTCATAGAGGCAGCAAAATAGAGTACGAGGCAGGGCCTCACCGCGAATAGATCAAAAGAGAGTAATCAGTCTATACATGACAAAATAATGAGCAGTATCAAAAGCAAAACAGATTATAGCAGGATGCCATCAATGGCATCAACCCAGGTCGTCCACCCCTTTTCCCCCTCCATCCAAACAACTTTCTTCCTTTCCTGGATCTGCCTCAGCATAGCCAGTACCTCTTTTTTGGTGTTTTTGTTCTTCCTGATTTCTTGGTTCATTTTGTTCAGGGTCTTTTCAAAAGCTTTAATGTCATCCATGTTCTTCCTCCACTCGTAACCATGCTTCATCTCATAGACGAAGAAGGTGGCGTGACCGGTCTTCAGGAACCTCCTAAGCTTGTCCTTATCAATCAGCATCATGG
>MU225721.1:748515-770295 GCA_018584345.1 Thuja plicata
ATGCCTACTAGTTTCAGGCATCTTACAGAATTTACAGTATTCAGTTTTAGCTTCCAAGTTTCTGACAGGGAGTCTGTTCAGCAACAACAACCATCTAAAATACTTGATTTTAGGTTCAATGGGTCCCCTCCAAAGGTGATTGAGGAGTTTCTTCCAGGAGCAGCTATCAAGGGAGGTATACCAGAGAGCATTAATATGTTCAATAATGGAGTTGTTGTGATTAATAACATTGTATATATTTTTAGCCTTAAGCTTGCTGAAAATGTTGCCATCAGGCCATTTGCACTGAAGGATCCTATTGGAGTCCACATAGCAGGTCAAGGGGAGATCTTTGGTGGCTTTAACAATAATATTGTAAGTTTTTCTTTGCGAGTCAGGAATGTTGAATTTAGTTTTAAGATCATTCCAAGGTATAAGTTGATTATGTTCAAATAATTCAATCAATTGGGATATCCCTTTATTATTCCAATATCTGGCAGAGCAGCCTTGTTCTATCTTTAATACTAATTATTTTAATTTCTTAATGAATGCTATTTAATTTGAGGATATAAAATCATTTCACTTTTCATAAGAAGATCAACGTCTATTATCTATAAAATCAAATTTATTCTAAAAATAATATATAAAAAATATAAATATGAATTGTTTAATAAATAATCATTTGATCAAAAAAAGTTTCTCAAATTATATATATCTCATATTATAGTTAAGATTATTTACTTTTATCTATTCAAATCATGTAGTCATTCAACTAATTAATAGCTTTCCATGTCATAAATCTTTATCGAACAAGCAAAATAAATTTAAATGGATTATCAAATATTTTATTTGTAGAGGAAGAAATATTAACTTCTAGCTAAAACATCTCCACTCAACACAACCTCTTCATCATCTCCGCATTTAAAGTTTTGTTTGTGCTTTTCATTCTGTAGAGAATGTCGAGAGATATGTTAAGAAAAGCAAGACTAATAGAATTAACAACAAAATTTCTCCCAAACTTAATCCACTTATGCATTTAAAAAATAGTTCTAACTCTTCTACAAATTTCTAACATAATTAAATTTACAAGATATAAACTAATTTCTGAATTTGAATAGTTTAAAACATTTATATATGTTTATTGATTATAAGTATCTACAACTATTAAATTTGGTCATTCCTATTTCTAACCTACAATATATCCATGGATATTCATTTGTCCTTTACAATCAAAACTCAACAATTAAAAGAATAGGTGGTGAATGCAATGACAACCAACAAAGAATTCATTGCATGGATATAAATTCTAACAATAATGTAGGCCCTATGAAGGAGGGATAGTTTGGCAATTTACCAGTGCATGGTTATACAAAAACTGTAATGTCTTTTCCAAAAAATCAATGGTTGTGGATGCATTGTCCAGGACATCCATATCAACGTCTCAATTCATTACTCTAAATTTGTGGTAGCGAAAAGATCTAATTTCTGTGAAGATTTTATTTTCAACTCACCTCAGGAGGCCCTAGAAAATATTCTCACAAACAATCTACATACAAATTTTCTTAGACTATGTAATCAATCTTGAAGGATGGCTCGAGTAGTTACCAAATTTTGTATTGAAAACCTTATATTATGGAGAGTACATAAATACTGGCATAGCATTTTATGGTAGCTACCCTAATTTTCCATTGAGAGTATTCTTTGTGAGGTGCCTGATTTAAGATTCAAGCCACTACCATCAGTTACACTTTTTACTGCAAGTAAGACTCTTGAACTACCCACCATATTCCTCTTTCAATTCCATGCATTAGTAACTGCCCAAAATACTTTTTTTAAAGTAATGAAGGACTCTTCCACCATGCTGCTAACTCAACAGACGGGAGAGTAGATACCAATTTCTTTTTAAATGTTAAATGTTTACAAATAAATTTGTTGCCATTGTAAGAAGCCTTGTGACTTAATAAAATGTAATTAGTTAGTGTTATTTTGACCCAATTCATTCTTTGATGTTATCTTAGTTTTTGTCTTCAACACTAGAATGTGATAGAACAAGGGATATTTTTGACGAGTTCAAAAAGTGGTGCACTCATTTATAATTGTGAGCAGAGAAATTAGTTATAAAGGAATACAATAATAATATTAAAGCTGTAAATAACTATTAAATCAAGACTACACTCAAGATTGGACCGAAAAGAAAGCCTAAAAACCATAACAGATTAAGAAAATGCAAACCTCCCTAAAAACTTATCCAAGCTCCCTTTTGATCTTTTGATGTATCCATGCTTATGGATGTGTGCTCAATATTTGATATGCTTCAAGCTTCAAGATGGGTTCTTCAATATGGCATTATAAGTTTGCATAAAAGATGGAATGAATTTGTGAAGGAATGAGGTTCTACTTATAGGAAAATGAACTCAGAATGAGTGGTCAAGATGCAAAGCTGAAGAGGGGCTCAGGTGCACCTAGAAAAGAGCACAAGGATTGTGCTTCTTTAAGTGCCTCTCATTGTGACAAGTGTCACAAGGAGAGTGGATGAGGAATGTGACCATTTTGGTCCATGTACAAAGGGATAAGAGAAGACTTTGGGGATAGGGTGAGTAATGAGGGCTATAAGAAGTATTAATGAGGCGTGTAAGAGCATTAATGAGGTATGGGTGAGGGGATAAGAGAGAGCTTGAGAAAGTTGACTTTGGGAAAGGGTTGAATTCCTAATCCAAGGATTTAAGAATGTGACAAACTTAGGAGGAGTTTAGGATTAGTGTTAGGGTTTAAGATAGGTGATTAGGGAGATGGTGATGGGAGGAGAGAGAATGAGTGGAGGGGTTAATTAGTTTATTAGTGTTAATTAGCTAATGAAGAAGGGTTAGCATGTGCGAAGGGGTTGGGATGGGTTTGAACTCAAGGTTAGGTGGTTGGGATTGGTTAGGTTAGGTGTTAAGGTTATGAAGCCATGTGCTTAAATAGAATAGAACTAACTATTTAAATCACAAGTGGAGAAAAAGAGGATAATATGAATTAAACTAAATGAATAAATACATTCATTCAACCTAATAGGGGGAAATGGGGGTTTAATCAATTATTAGGCTATTAGTTTCCATTTAATAATAAATCAGACTATAGATAATTAATTGAATTAATTAAGCTAGTAGGATAACATAGATCAATTAGGTAATGACTGATTACTTAGTTGATAATGTTTTAGAAGGTACTAAATGTGATTAGATATGTTAATCAGATTTAGGTGTCTACATTTTGGCCCTCTTTGACATAGTCTTAGAATAACGTTACTTCGAAGACGTTTAAAAAATAGATGATGCAAAGAAGTGTTGTAGGCAACGAAGTTGCCCCAGTGAGAGGGCAACAGGAAGAAACAGTGAAGCCTTGGCGGCATCTCAAAAAGGCTGAGAAGAGAGACAGGAAAGGGAAATAGAAGAAAAAAGGGGGATTCAAGTTTGCATCAGGAATGAGGGATTAAATGTGTAGGATTAGGATGATGAGGATTAGGATCATTGCTGGGATGAGAGGATTTCTTTGTTGGGGAGTCGATGGGGGGGGGGCTTTCTTGAAGTTTGAGCAAGGAGTATTTTGGGGGGAATACAGCCATGTAGTTAAGCACTTATTTTGATATAGTAATGCTAGAGACCATGCCAAGGTTACTAGGAACATGAGGCCTTGTCACCGATGTTGCAGAGGACTGACACAAAAAACACACGGGGGTTTCCCTAGCATCGCACATGACTCTCAGGAAGAACCATGGTCGCAATGATGATGGAAAAGCCCACAAGAAAATGACATTTCCCAAGTGCAGCATGCAAACCCAAATGGATTACAAACATGCAAGGGTCATATCCAACTGACTCACAAGCATAAAACAAAAAGATCAAGTTCCATATCTTAGGTGCATCCATGCGCAACATACCATGATATAAAGAATCATGGAAACCTTGAGGAGGAGAACAACTGAAAAGAATCAGGGATGATAATCAAGAACCAAAATCAAATTTCAAAATCAAAAATTCTACAACAAGACTCTATTTGTCAGAGAGATCAACGATATGGGATGATGATTGGATTGATTTGATTTGTGATTGCAGTCAGGTCAAACAAGAGGAAGGATACATCCTACAAGGACCTGATGCAGGTGATTAGATGTGTGATTGATTAGGTCAGACGAGAGGAAGGATAAATCCTACATGGACCCGTTGATGTAGATGTGATTGAATTTAGGTCAACATGAGGAAGGATACATCCTTTACGGACCCATTTCTATCGAGATGTCAAGTGTGTATCTGATTGGAGAAAAGATGTACTAAGATCAAATTGTTGAAGCATGATTTTGTCAAAAGGAACTTGTTGAAGCACAAGATTCAGAATGGAACTGGATCACTTTCTACAAGGAGACCGACCAAGGACGCGATATATGTAAGGGCGAGACCGAACTCAAGATTGGACTAACACGGACAAGATATGTACAGACTGAAAGCACATGAATCTTGGAGAGAATGGACGAGATAAGGCATATATGCATGATGTTTCCCCGGTTGAGCCAGAAGGCCAAGATAAAGGAATAACGGATGAGGTGCTCTAGATGTGGGAATGATGTAATCCAAAAGAAAACACAAGGATTGGGAAGGATGCATCCCAATGATGATGAGTGGATTGTGATTAAATCTTGCAGCAAGGCTAAGGGTGTGCTAGGATGGGCTGATTGTTGCTTGACTCTACATAGCTAGAGGATGTGGATAAAATTTTCATGCGATGGTAGGTCACAAGGAGAATTAGGATTGGAATGGGTGGCATTGGGTGTATGAGGATAGCCTAGAGCTAGATACCAATGACAAGGGAATAAACAAGTGATGAGATATATGAAAGGAGGAATTGGAAGATGGAGGAGATGCTGGGGAATGCAGAGAGGGAAGCACTGGATGGAAGGATTTTAGTAGAGGAATGGATGGATAGCTGAAGGATTGTGGATATGAGAGGAGATTCGAGAAATGACAGGTGGATACGAGAAGGTCTCCAAGGACTATGTCACCAAGGAATAGAATGCCCCCACTTAGGATAGGTCATGCATGTGAGGAATCATTAGGAGGGGGTACGACAGGATGGAAAAGAGGATAACAAGAGGATGATGGAGTTGAATGAAATATAGGAAGAAGGGTGGATAAGCAAGGAAGATAGTGCAGAAGGATAGATGGAAGGAAGGATGGGTGGATAAAAGGATAGGTGGATAAAGATGGGAGATGGGAGATGGATGTCAAGAGATGTCCAAAATCATGTAGATATGGTGGCCTATATATTTTCTCATCAAGATCCAGAGGAGGATGGAGGAAGTGAAAAGGACAAGATAGGATATGGATGGTAGATGGATGGTGGCTAGAAGGAACTGCCCCCAAGTGTGAAGAGCAACTAAGTGGAGGAACTACGCAGGATGCCTATTTACCAAGTTTTCATCATGGTACTTGTCCAAGGCGCTTGTTTGCCAATTTTTCACCAGTGGACGAATTGATTTCTCTTTCTTTTTATGTTTCTCTTTTTTCTTCTTTTTTTGCTTCTTTTGTTGTTTTTGTTTTTCTTTTTGTTTTTTGCTTCTTTCTAGTTTTTCTGATTTTGGTGTTGATCACGATATGTTGGTACAAATTTATGTGGGATGAGTCACTTAGAAAAATTTAGGTATGAGATAGTTATGGAAGGGGAGATATGTGGGATAGAGGATATGATAGTTGGAAGTATTCGAATAAAATGATGGAAAGTGAGTGGGATAGGGGGTTGTTGTCAGGATCAATATTGGCACATGTTGCGAGGATGTTGGAAGGGTGAATGTGAAGTGGACAATACATGTGGATGTGATTTAGGAATCATGGTAGGAAGTTGTGGGATATAAGACCCAAAATAGATTTTGAAGATGGAGGAGAGGAATGCTCAGCTAGAGGATTAGTAACCTCGGATGCCACAATGGATTTTTCTTTTAGATGCATGTCATCTTTTTGCTTTGGGATCCACATAGTTTTTGTTTTTGCTTTGGTGGGATTTTGTGGCCTATGGGATGTAGTGCATTCTTTGATTGGATTTGCTTTTGCTGGAGAATGTCATTAGAAGTGGACATGGAAATCTTTAGATTGTGGATCTGTAGCTTTATGCATTCATGATTTGGCATCCAAATTACAGTGAGTAGCATTGGAAGAGATATGAGAACTTGCATGAGATGGAGGAAATATGGATGGAGTGGTGGAGGTAGGATGGTGGATGGGGCACCGTGGGTATGTACCTTTGTTGATCCTGATTGGGAATGTAAGTGGTGGGATTTTTTATATGGGATTTATGGATGAAGGAAGGAGTGGGATAAGATGCGGGATGAGATTTTGGGACACAGGGGCCCAAAATGGATTGAGAGGATGAAGGAGGAATATGGTAGGTTGTCTTGGGTTGCATGGATGGAGGAGGGGGGATGGCATTGTATGCTTTAGAGGGAGGATAGGAAGATGTGATGGAGGGTTTGAAAGCACTCTTGAACTTTGCATTAGTTGTACCAACAGTTTTGGAAGAAGGGCCTCTAGGTGTGTAACCAATACCACAAGATCGTGGATGTCTTTTAACCTGAATGGGCTCTAGGATACCTTGCTCATTTATTCCTACACATTTACCTTGATAATTCCATTTTTTAGCATTTGAGTCAAGGTAGGATACTTTTCAGTGAAGTAACAAGATGTGAGTCCATTATCAGGTGGATGGCAAATGGTGAAGATGTAACTGATTTCTTCTGTGTTAAGCAGACCACCGCGAATGAATGTGAGTGGACCAAGGTGATGGAGTAATGGTGGTGGGATAGTTGTAATTGGAGGTGATAAAGGAGGATGAAGGGAAGGGGATGGGATGCTTGGATCTTGACTCAGATGGGGTAATGGATTTAGAGTTGGAGATAGAATGGTAGGATTTTAATGTGAAGGAGTGGATGAATTAGGAAGTGGAGTAGATGGATCATGTAATGAATGGAGTGGGATGTTAGGATCTAGATATGGAGTGGATGGGATGATACAATCTTCATTCAAGTCAATGAATATTTCAACATGCTTTTGGAAAAGGTCTTGACATGATTGGAATGGCGTGGATGGCTTGATAGGGGATATATGGATGGATTCTTCAAATGAGTTGGATGGATGGATGGATTCTGAAAATGGGTTGGATGAATGAATAGATTCTACAAATGGGTGGGATGGAGGGATGGTTGATTCTGTAAGAGAGGGAAGAAGGGTGGATGCATGAGGTTCATTGAATGGGGTGTGGATAGTGTCAAGAGGAGAAGATGGGGATGAAGATTGGATGAATTCAACAGATGAGGGGACTTCAATGGTGCTAGGAGATGGAAGAGGATCAAAAAGTATGAGATCAGGAAGGAAATAATAGGTATGGGAGATGGAAGAGAATCAAAAAGTATGAGATCTGAAAGGGAAATAATAAGTATGAGAGATGGAAGAGGAATGATGGATGCGGAAGATGGATGGGCTTCATCACTAGTGTTTTCCCATGGGGGAGTGATATAATGTGACTCTTTAAGAGATGGATTTTTTTCTAGCTTCCTTGTGAAACTCCTTGGAGACTTTCGTGTGGGAGGTTGAGGTGGAGGATGAAAATATGTAGGTGGTGGGGAGATAGGGTAGTCCACATATGAAGGTGTGGCAATGTCTTGTGAAATTGATTGACTAACTGATATGAGAAGAGTGATGGATTGGGGTATGGAATATGTGTTAATGTAGGTAGGAATTGGAGATGGTAGGTTGGGATAAGATGGGGTAGATGGGTAGGATAGAGTGGATGGTATATTAGCAATAGCATGGGGATCATGGTGATGGTTTGGAGGAAATGGAGGACTATGATTAGGGATTTGAACATGGGTTGGAGGATAATGAGATGGTGGATTGGGATTAGGGATGTAGCTAGTAGTGTTGTTATGGAAAGACAGACCGTGGAATATGACTGTGGGATAAGACGAAGGCATGAATGTATAGGAAGGAGATGTGGATGAAGGATAAGATGGATTTCCCTTGTCAAAGGCAGGATAAGGAGTGCTAGTGGGTATGCATGGCGGCATGATGGGATAGTGCGGAGGAATGACTAAAGTTTGGGGGATGCTTGGAGTAAGTTTGTTAAGGCTTTCCATGTATGCATCATGGTCAACAAGACCTTCATCATCACTAGAATAGGATGTTGGGGAAAGATTGCTAAGGTTTTCAAAGTATGCATCATGATCAACAAGGCTCTCATCATCACTGGAATAGGATAAAGACATGATGGGGTAAGATGGAGGAACGACCAGAATTTGGATGGTTTTTGGAGCAATCTTGATAAGGTTTTCAAAATACACATCATGATCAACAAGAATCTCATCATCACTGGAATAGGATAAAGACAAGGAAGAGATATGAAAACCCAACTCATCATAATAGATGTGTGACATGATGCTTTTCAAATGAGTTGATTAGGGAGGAACGATGGAGATGAATGGAAGACTTAAGCTTAGAATAGGATGAACAACAAGCTCAGACTAGGATTCAGATTTAAACTCAGAATAGGAAGAAGGACTGACTCTAAAGAAGATGGAAAGAGGATGGGGGTGGCGAAGATGACTCTGCTAGCCTAGGATATGGGAAAAAATGAAGACCTGACTTTCTTGTGCTTGAAAGAAATAGATATGAGATCAGTTTGATAATGTTTAGGATGAGGCATTGACTATGACAAGTGTTCCTTGGAATGTTTTCAGAATAAATGATGATCTTGAGGATTTGGAGCAAACAATCTTGCAAGAGGCAAAGCAACCTTGCAAGAAGCATAAAATGTTGATCTCTTTAGTAAAAGGACTTCAAAACTTTCAGATTGTGTATGTTCGAGAACTATTTTTCACAAGGTTTGTAACATTGCATGCACACACAAGAAATTCTACCTAAGGATTTGGTTAGCTTGAAAACATTTGCTTGCATATGTAGGCACACACATGAGAGCTAATCAGAATATGACCATCACCAAGCATGCGGCTCCAGTCATGATGCGGTATTATCTGACTCCAAATGCTCAAAATGGCACAAATGTGCAAGTTTCTTAGGGAATTTACTATCTTCCTTACTCAGGCGATTATCGAGATTATAGAGGTGAAATGGGTAGGCTTTCTAGTTTATCAGTTGCTAGTGATTTTGTGGAGTCCTCGCAATCGGTTTGTACAACATGACTCACTTAAGAGCCTAGTTTGACCATGTCAGTATGCTGGGGAGTTCACCCAGTATGGACTACCATCAAACATGACCCTCCCGATGAAGGGATATAGGCAGACCTTTGGGTCCACCTTATTTCTATATCAGCCGAAGGATTTACCGATTTGGGGTCATTCTGTAGAAGGACTCGTGCTTCTTCTGGAAAGGCCTCTCTTAGAAAATTTGAAAGTTTTAAACATTCACAATCACCTTTATCTTGCACCAATGACCATGAAAGCCAGTGATAATATGTGAAGTGAGCTTGTTCTCTACAAAATTTTGTGCAAGTTCACCAAAAATGCAAGACACGTGATTGATTTCTGATAAGTTAGGCAATGTGTTTTGATCTAATACAAAAATAAACTCACAAGTTGTTTCATTTTAGAGCACCAAAGTGAAATGTTGTTTGCCTTGTTCATTTTTTCCTTATGCATTCAAGATTGAGTTCGTTTGAGTTGTTCAGTTTTAAGACCCAAAAGGAAAGTGTTGATTGTTGGATGTGTTCAAAACCTGAAACAAAGTATTGATCCTTTAGGCATTCAAGATTTAATTTTACTTGATTTTAGTACACTTGAAAGGGAATGTGGGATTTCCTTGTTCAATTTTAAAAACCCAAAATGAGATGTGTGATTTCCTTGTTCAATTTTAGGATCCAAAACAAAAAGTGTGATAGCTTGGTTCAATTCTTTGTGCATTTGAGATTGGATCGTATTTGATTAGATTAGAGCATAAAAGAAAGGGGGAATTTGAACATTTCACATGATTTTTTTAGGAGGAATCTAATTAATTTTCCTACAAATATAAATATCCCTCTGAGTCATCTTTTCAGCACTTTTTGAATCGTCAAAAATGGAGTTTGTATGCAAGAGTTACGACCGTTTCCGTGAAAGTGCTACATTATGGATTTGGCAAGTTTGAAAATGAGCTAAGTCTTTGATGATGTCATCACTCTACGCAATTAATTTTGATGGTTTTTTGGCCATCGTAGAAAGCCAATAATGCTACATAATGATAGCTAGACGGTTGTCAACTTTAATATAGCAAGAATCCATGTGTGCCAAAAAAAAAATACTGGGTGCCACGTGCCAGTCTTTCACTCATCCGTTTGGAGGGTTGAAGGAGATGGCAGATGGGTGGCGTTCAGGTGGATTTGATGTTGTGGAGGAAGTGGGGGTCAGTTCCAAAAGAGCTTGTGAGCTTGACATCGATCTATTCTTTGAACCTTAGTACCAATTTTTATTCAGGAGAAACTCCCAAGGGTTTATTATCGCTGAAGATCCTTTCTTTTGTCAATCTCACTACCAATCATCTAACTGGTGGAATCCATGCATGCTCGATCAAATTTTTTGCACTCACTAGCCAAATAACATGTTTTCTGGCAATTTTTTTGGAATTAACATATAAAAAAATTTATCCCACCATGTGCTTATTTTGTTGAGGAAGTGGGGGTTGAGAGACTCGGGGTTGTTGCATGGAGACATAGTGTGAGTGGGGGTTTGAGCGCGATGGAGGAGAAGCAGGGGTGGCGTGGGAAGAGTGTAGACAACAGGTGAAGGAGGATGGGAGATTGGAGGTGTGAAGGAGGGAGGCGGTGGTGTAGGGAGGTTGTGGTGGTGCAGGGAGGTGAGGCGTATGGGAGTTAGGGTGGGAGGTCGTGCGGTGGTTGAAGGGAGGGTTGGCGGAAGGAGTGGAGAGAGGATGGTGCAGCACGGGGAGGGTTTCAGAGGTGGAGTATGGAAGTGGCAGAGGGATAAGAAGTGGGGGAGATTGTGTTATGGTTGGGTGCATGGGAAGTGGTGGTGGAAGCAGTGGAAGTAGGTGGTGGGGTGTGGGGTTTAGTCCCACATGCCCTCTGTGATAAGACATTTTTTTATTTATAAGAAAAGTGAGACTAAAGTAATATAAAGTAAAGTGCTTGGCTTGTGGTTTGACTTGGGGTTTGTTCTGGACTGTGGTACATTTTGGGGATAAAACCCTTGTTGGACCTCCAAAACAAATTTGACTACATAGACGAAACAAATGGTTAGGAAAAAAATCCAAATTTTTTTTTAAAAAAATAAATTACAATGGACTGCAATGCAAATCTGCCTCAGTTTGTGTGCAGGGGGATTGTGTGATAAAAAATTTGATAGAGATTTGATCGGGGAGATCATAGGCAATTTTAAAGTTGATTTGACTAAAACTGATGATCCGGATGCGACGGTAGAGTCGAATTTGAGCCAAGATGCCTCTAAAACCTGTGAACCTACAAACTCACAAAAAGTCCAAAAAACATGTTAAAAAGATTAGTAAGAACCCTTTGTTGATGGGACTTTGTGACCGGCTCTGCCAACAAAGGTAAGTTTTCACTAGGTACTGGGGTACGGGCCAACTCCGCCTGAAGAGGTTTTCTAGAGAATGAATTCTCCTAGCCTCCAAGCACCTGGTAGTCAGATCTCAATGGTGCGGGGGATCTAAGTTGGGTAGGTGACTGTTGTTTGAAGGGATAGATGGTTTTTACTCATCTTCTCAAGGATTTCACAAGGGTGGGGTTTCCTGCAAGCATTTAGATTATCAAAGAAAACTCAAAAGATAGATCAAGGTTAGACGTGCATTTCTACTTGTAATTATGTGATATATATTCAAACATCAAATAATGCTCCAATGCCAGAAAAATACACTAAATATCAAATACACAACAAACCAACGATTCATATGCATTCAATAGAAAAGGGAGGTAAGATCATTAATCTAAACTAAAACATAGGAGCAAAGGACATAAGAAAACATACTGCACAAAAGATGTTTGCTAACTCTAGATATCATAACAACAATAACACATGGCCACAAGATGTTCTTCCTTCCTTTATTATCTCAAATGGTTCCAGCATCACTGGCGGATACATCCATGGCTCCAAGGGAGCATTCTAAGCTACTGAGAACAACTGAAAATAAAAAGGCTACTTGCTAAGAACTTGAAATAGTATGCTTCTATTACTTGCTAGACTGCAAAATCATTAATTTTGTTGACCCTTGTTATGGCGTCAGACTTCTTATTTATACATAAATTTGACCTAAAACTTAACCTAATCTACCAAATATAATACATTATCTATGGTTGGTACTACTTGCACCACTTACAATCACCTTGAAATGTGCAGAGGTCTGACAAGACAGAAGAAGATAGAGGATAAATCAAGAAGAATCAGTCTAGAGAAGAGATCCAAGGTACTTATGGAAGAAATCTGATCATCCCAGGAACCTAGGCTACATGCCTCATAAATGCAAATTGTGGCTCCCTATCTTCGATGTGCACCAGGTAGTTAATGCAGGAGAGGCACCTCGAGAGAATCATCTGGTAGAGCCATCTTTCTCACCTGACATACCTTATCTAGATCGCCTACCTTATGACCTTTATTAACTGCTTGACAGTGATCGGTCGACTCCAGGGGACCTTGACATAGATCGTTGTGAATGAATACAAAACTTAGAGCTAGAATTCCAGAGTCCGGGAACTTATGCTCAAAGAATAATGAATTTAAAAAACTATACCCTGTTGGTGAAAACCTGCGAAGACCGAAGAACTTTACTGCTCCTTGTCCTTTTTGAAGGCCTCCAAAATTTGGATGATTCCTTCCTTTTCCACCTCTTTGATGTAGCTCTAGCGATCATTGACAACCCTAAATTTCTTGTCAACATCATCGACCCCCTCCTTGAATTTTGTAGCCACCTTCGCTGCGTCGTGGGCCTTAAGCATCATTTTAGTTAGGCATGGCATTTTCCCTCCATCAAAATCTCTAAAGGACTGGTACTATGACTCCATCAACTCATCAAATTTACTTAATACAAAATCCTCCAGAGCACATGTCCCGGTGATGAAGGGATCAACTTGTTAAACCCTTGTTTAAAAGTCGTATACAGATCCAAAGAATTTTGGACAACTAGGATTCTATTCTTAAGGGTCACTACTAGTTTCTTTCTCACCTCAATTTTGAGACTAAGTCTAGAGTGTTGGGCCTGGAGGAACCCAAAGGGTTCATCTCCCAAAATACCTATTTCTGTGATGAATTCCTCCTTGAAGTTCGTCAGCTCTTCTAATTTGGACCTCCACTCTACATACTTTTCCATTTCTTTCTCCCAGAGGGAGACAACACCGTTCACCTGGACCAAGATGTTGTTGGCCTGATAGAGGTCTGGGAGTGTCACTGCCTTATGACTGTGATTTGCTTAGTGACCCACCCATCCACTGCTTGCACTTTCTTCTTCACGGCCCTTAAAGTATCAATGTCACCCTGTGGGAGAGACATTGCAGACGTGGAGGATTTCGAATGAATTGTGGCCAATGGGTGTGTTAATTCTGCAAGAAGTCTGAGGAGATTTGCATTCTTTTCTTTTTCCTCCTTCACCTTTTGTGCCTCCTTTTCGTATCAGGCCTGAATTACCTGGGTCACCTCGTTCAAAAGTTCAAACTCCCCTTGCTTGTCTCTCCTCCCAAGAGGAACTTTTGTAATAGTATATTCTATAGCTCCTACTGCTACCTCTTCTGCATCTAGGGGAGGCATCACTACTACTACGATGGTATTTCCTCCCGAACGGGTTCGAAGGGTATGGAGGGTCTGGGATTTCTTAGGCTTGCAAGCCTCTTGATTTTGGGCCATCATTTTAGCCAAGGAGAGAGGGGCACTTATTACTGTCGGGGCCTTCCTTTTTCAGGATTGTACCAACCATTGTGGCGGCTGGGGTAGTCTTGATGCTAAAGCTTTAGCATTGGGGTCTTCTCCAGGGCCTTGTGGTGTTTCCCCAGTATCCATAGTCGCATCAGACTCTTTTTCTTTCTCACCAGGATTTTCCACATCTTCCACCTCGGTGGTATCTTTTTTCATGTTTTTGGGGTTCTCCCCTTCACCAACGTTTATGGTCTTAGTACCCATATTTTTGGGGTTATCCCCTTCATCCTGTTACTATTGTTCTTCTTCAGTGTTCTCCGTCGAGACATTCTCCTTCGTGGGCACATCTTCTGGAGGGGACAAAGTTGTCTGGCCTAGATCTCACTATTTGGTCATAGAGACTACCTTTCCGAATGTCACACTTTGGAGTACCTGATCACCCAGAGTAACTAGAGGCACTTGGAGCGTGACAACTGGGGGTACGGTTGTTCCTAGAGGTCTGATTTCCCCATCCATTGTCGGATGCTCAGCTTGTATTTGCCTCTCCTCTATCTTGGTCCCTGGGACTGGTGTTTCTTCTACATCCTAGAGATTCTCCTTATCCTACCCTTGTTCCTGTTCTTGAGAAACCTCCTTTTCAGGTACCTCCCCTTCATCAGGGATTGTTTCTACCTCCTGCGCGGAGATCTCTTCTACCACCCTCCCACATATCCCTGCAAATTCACCAAGTCTTCCATCTGGAAGAGGTCATCAAAATTTTTGTGTGGAGGAGAAGCCTCCGGGAGATCCTCCAATTTGGGAGAGTCAGGGATAAGTTCCACATGGGGAACGTCTGGCATCCCAAGACCTGCATCTGTTCTTGGTGGGGGATGATCCACCCTTTGTTTCTTTCTTCTTATTAGCAGTGGGGGACCAACATCCAAAATATCTATAGTTTCATCCTCAGTCTCTGTCTGTTGGTTCATGGGTGCTACCAGTGAAGGGGAGCCTGTCGGGAGGGCAGATACCACTGGAATAACCAAAAGACCAAGAGAAAGTT
Organism: Thuja plicata; assembly: GCA_018584345.1. Lineage (NCBI taxonomy): Eukaryota > Viridiplantae > Streptophyta > Pinopsida > Cupressales > Cupressaceae > Thuja > Thuja plicata. The sequence goes on from MU225721.1 coordinate 763,422, forward strand.
GGCGCTCATTATTTCACTCAGCTAGCGGGAAGCCTCAAGTTGAGTGTGAATTTCTTCCAAAATAGGGACTGAAGTCAGGGGTGGAACCTAGGCTAGGGTGCTCTCTCTAGCTTTCCCTTTATCTTTGCTTGGCCTGGTCGCTCCGGAGGCTGAAGTAGACCCCCACAAAATTGGACCCCGGCGGGTGCTTTTCTTGCACACTTCTGCAAAATAATTGTGGTTGTGATGTATGACGCCCTGGGTGACATCCTAAATTGTCAAAATCTTTGGGGTGTCCCAATCCACCAAAGGGAGATCCATCTTATCGATCCCCTATTCTTTGTATGATGGGTCCTCCAAGGGTCCACTATCTAAAAAATCCTTTGGAAAGGTTTGAAGGTCGAGTCTCTTCATCATCCCTTTGGTCATCCTCTCGTACTTTCAACCCCAAACCTTGAAATCATCTTGGCAATCTTCCCAGAAATCCTCCATGTGAGGCTCGTGGGGGGTGGACACCCGAGGCAATGACGTGTTTATATTTCTGAGTGGATCAAAATTGTTTCTTGCTAAATAGAACTCGGCCAACCCCAAACTACTTAACTCATTGTCGACATCTTTGGCCGCTGCAAGACTACAAGAATAATTTCCACAAATCATCAGGAACGGGATGGAAGTAACTTTCTTGACTCCATAGAATACATGGAGTTCCAATATTTTCCTACAAAATTCCATCAAAATAATCCTATCCCCACAATGCTTGGGGAGCAAGTAGGGTTTGTCGGAGAACCCGCTCACCTGAATGTAAGAATGCTACTGAAATTGAATGAAATAATAGTCGTATGTACTCACAAAGGCCATAGCCTCCTTAGATAGCTAGTACTCAGAATCCCAAGTAAGTGTCAAAATGTTGTGGTGAATGAAAGTGTCATCTACCCTGCAAAAATTAGGGAAGCTGGCTTCCCATTGAATTTGGGGAAAATGGTCCCATGGAGAATTTTGGTCTTTCTCGGTCCCAAGGACGCCTACTATAAGAAATCCCTAGAGTGTGGGTCTTTGTTGTGTCAGTGCCCACAATACATATGAATTCATGTGGAACCTCGATGTCCGGTTGACGCTGTTTAGCTGAAAATCCACATAGTTGGCAACAATGGTTTCCCAGTCAAAGTTCTGTCTGTTGGTGGTGATGCAGTATAGAAAATAATACATCCATGCTGAAAATTCCCTAGCATGGGGTTACCCAAAGATCCTGCATAGAAAGATGATCCCCGCCTGTATACACTCCTTGAAATCTCTGCAGGGAATCTCCAACTTCATTTTCTTAAAGTCCTTCCTCGGGGACTTTAGCCATTGGGAATTGAGATGTTGCCGAGTGAATTGTGGAACTTTGTCAAACTCTTTCAATGATGCGGCCTAGGAAATGATAGTAACACCCCTAAACTGGGGGATCCCCCATCCCAAAGCAAAAGTAATAGTGTCCAGAGTTACTATGGGTGTTGGGTAATTCAATGGAAGGGAAGCAGCAAGCAAAACCACCCAGATGGGTGTGTTGTAGTGCTTCACCAGGGAGAGGATTATCTCTAGTTCTTTTACTAAGCACGGGAAATAGGTGGCCTTGATGATACCAGAGGCAACCATACTCTTCACCATGTTATCCCCGACAACCCGTTGTTGTTACATTTTCCAGGAAAGGCCCTGTAGTTCGGCCCATGACTCGACCTCTATGTCGGTAATATTTTGAATTTTGGAGTCCACCTTGGATCCCAAAAGAACACAATCCTTTGGGATTTGGATGTTAATGGGAGCTTCTCCAACATTTTCTCAGCCCTCATCTTGGTGGTCGCCTGGTTGGAAGTGGTCACGAGTTTAGGACTTTCGGGAGGAGTTGTTACTTCATACATGGTTGCTTTGACAAGTTGTTGATGACCTGCAAGACCGGGCAACAATTAGTACAAATAATAACATATAATGATTTTTCAGGTTCTAGAGATTTTGTCACCATTATGCACATGCCTCAAAAAGATGTTAGCTTACATTAAATCTCTGAAATACCAAAATCAACAACTTACTTGGGATCCTGGCCTATGCAACAAATGGGATGAAGGCTCGGGGACTTCACAACACCCAGAGTCCAGAGAACTATCCGTTATTGAAGTGACCGAGCAATAAGCCATACTGGGTTGCGTGGGTTATCACTTGGTCACACAATAGACTGAGTAATGACACTTAATGGTGACAGATGTCTTCAAAATTGATGGAATGAATGCCAATTGGGATGATTTTAAATTCTCACGCGTGGGGGAATTTAATCCCACCATAAATGCTAAAATGATGAAGCAGAGAGAAAATGGCCATAGCTTGAACAGGCGAGGTGTCGAGTTCAAACCAGGTGGGTGAGCTCAAAACTGGGTCAACATGCAAAGGGCATGGAAAGCTCACCACAGGGGTAGGTGGGACTTGACAAAAGATACAAAATTTACAGCAGACCCACTCCAACTAACCAAAATTATACAGGAAGCTGAAGAGTGGCAAAATTTACAACTAACTTACACTATTTACAAAGTTTTACATCTAACTACACTAAGCTAGAACTATTTATATGAATATATAGAAAAATATAGTGATTTACATAAAATATAGTGCATGGAAGGCAGACAACCTCCCTGCAAGGCCATCCCACCAATGGGAGGCGATGAGGAAGACAGAAAGAAAACCAACGAAAGAAAACCAGAAATGAAAGAAATGAAGAACCCAAAAAAGAAAATGAAGAACCAGAAAGGACTACCTTAAAACCAGGAAATGCAGGAAGAAAGGCATGGGAGGTGATTTTCATACGAGTAGCTTCATGAACCACAAACACTGAAGACCTTCCAGGATAGCTGGAAACACGCACCAACTCAAACTTCACCTTCACTGCTAAACCTTCAAAGCAAATCGCACTTAGCACAAATTTTCTCTTAATTTCTCTGAAGGTAATTTGTTCATGGTAAATGTAAAAATGACAAGTGAAACCCCATTTATACTCCTAGGTGAAATGCACCACTTCCTTTCACAAGTCCCGAGAAAAAGGCAAACCACCAGACTTCGGGCCTGGGGAATCCGTGCAACTACATCCTCTAACTAAAGAGGAAGTAATGGCAAAGAATCCTGGAGTCCAGAATCTGTCTGGCATAAAGAAACAAAACACTCTAAGACTAGGCCTTGGAGCAAGGAAGAAAAAAAATAAACACAACAACGGCCCCGCGGAGGCAAAGGCCAGAGAAAACAAAAGAAGCTAAAAGAAACCAAGGAAGAACAAAAAGCAAAAAAAAGGGGGGGACCCAACATTTTGCCAACCAAATGTAGGGAAGGGTATGCAGGGCATAAAAAATGGTGACTCATTGGGACAAATTCCTTACTTCATTTGAGAACCATAGAATCTCTGGTTAGCAAAATTGGGACCCATCTTTACCTGAAGCACTTCACTTGCAAGGTGTGAGGTGTCTGAGAAAATATGACTCATCTTGATTCGACCCTTCAATCTCTTGTCAGCTGTGAAGTGTGTGCTTTGGAAGAAAATCAATTTGATGACTTCCAAGAGAAGTAGAGAGATGACACTGAGTGTATCAGACCAAAATTGCTTATCTTGCACGATCCCACAGATCCCAAAATTCTATATTCTTGAATTTTCTTTTTCTTTTTGTTTTGATTATGGGGAGGTGGTACTTCTTTCACCGGGAACCTTAAGCTTAGATAATTTTTATGACGTTACTTCTTTAACCTTTCCATACATTTTATTTTGCTAAATAAGAGAGACATTCTAGGCCCCAGGATATTCTTTTAATTTTTGGACATGGCCAATGACTTGTGCAACCACTCCACCCTCAAGACCATATGATTACTTGCTTCTTCAATTTTTTGTTAACTGATGTCAAGACTTCAAGATATGAATCTGATGAAGATTACCCATAACCTTTTACCATGCATATAAAATAACTCTAGAGTGCAGACAAATCCCACCATGCTAACAATAGATTCTAGACTAATCAAAATACGTAAGGTACCATTCTAGGGACTAGATGTCATGTGAAGCATACATGTCTACAAGAAGAGGGAAACATGTCCGGAACCTAAAAAACAAGACACGCAAAGCAAAAGAAAGTAAAGAAAAAATAGAAAAAAGAAAGGAAGATGGCCCCAAAGGACCGTCGACAGCTATTTACAAGGACAAGACATCCCAAGGAGCATCGGGAAAGATATTTACAGGCACAAACAATTTACATATGATACAACTTTGGGAAACTTACCTCCCACGTCATTCGAAGTAGTGTTTGAGAAACTAGCCATTGACGAGAAACAAAAAGGCTTCTTCAGTCATGGTGTTGAGGTGATAAGTGTTGGCCCCATAGATCTTTGAGATTAGGTAAGGCCTGAGCCAGAGCCTTTGAAACTTAGTATGCTTTCCTTTCTTCTCCCAGACCTTATCCCACAACGGGACTAGGTCCAAAACCCAAAAGGATTTGTATTGGGCTCTCTGATCAAACCATCATTTGATGACTACTTGGTGATGCACAAAATGTTCCAGTGTCGCATCCCTTTGTTCTTCCATTCTCATGAAGTTCAGGAGATGAACCTCCACAATGTTGTCCCGGGTGCTGAATTCCTGCATAAATTGTAAAACCAGGATTTGTAAGTTGATTGGGGACACAAGACTCTGGACATAAACCAGGTGAAATGGAGAATTCCCCAGGGCTTCCTTGATTCTAATACAATCTACCCAAAGGGTGAACCTAAGATTTTGGTGCCAGTCCCGAGGATTTTTCTCTAGCAAATGTTTGATCACTTCCAATAGATTTTTGTTTGTAGACTCTGCAACGCCGTTACCTTGGGGATAGTAGTTGCTAGATAAATTCAAGGTGATCTTCCCCTGGTAGGTCCATTCTAACAATTGTGCTGAAGAAAATGTCGGACCATTGTCACATAAAATAGAAAAAGGCATTCCAAATCTTGTGACTATGTTTTCTTCCAAGAATTTGATAACTACATCCGTCGTGTTGTTCTTGCATGGGATTGCATCAGACCATCCGGTATAGTAATCGGTAGCAGTTAGAATATAATGGTGGTTGGTGGATGAGTTGGGGTTTATTTCCCTGATAAAATCAAATTCCCATTGGGTGAAGGGTCAAACTTCAAAGACTGGTTGTAAAGGCATCACCGAATTCCACTCACGATGAGCTGCAATTTGTCATGTATATATGGCATTTCCTTACATGAGTGTGCACGTCTTTGAAGATGAAGGGCCAGTAATATTCGGCCTGGAGAATATGGTGGGTGGTGGCATCAACTGAGACATGCCCGATTCTAAACTGCCTGTGGAATTCTTCTATCATTTTGGTAGCTTGGTCCCTATTTAGGCACAGGAGGTAAATCCCCTCAAAATTCTTGTGAGAAAGCGTTCCATTTTTTATCATGAAGTGTGCGCTTTTCAATCATAGGGTGCGACATTTGTTAGGGGGGAGCCCCTTAGAGAATTTTTTTTGAGCAATAGGTACACCAGATCGGTATACCATGGGTCTTGAGTGATGGACTCCACAGTATAAGTTTGACATTCAATGTTTGGAGTGGCCTCTACCATCGCTCTACATAGTCCCTGGCCTCAGACTATCTTCATTGGTTGTATCTCGAGATCATATTCCTAGAGGATGGGCATCCATTTCCCCCAGCATTTTCCCAGTTCACTCTACAGTAGTAAAGCCTTGACAGCCTGGTCCATAATGATAGCATGCACTTTGCTCCGGAGAATATAGTGTCATAATTTCTTCATGGCCTAGACTAGAGAAAAGGCTTACTTTTCCAATGGTGTATATCAGACTTCGGATTTTTTAAAGGAGGAGCTCATCAAGGCAATAGGTCACTCTTCCCCCTCAACCTTTTGGGTTAGAACTGCAGTAGCAGAATGTGGTGAAGCGAAAGAGTAGATGTGGAATGAGAGGGAATAGTCCAGACTTTCCAAGACTGGGGCCTCCACTATGGTTTGCTTAATCTGATAAAATGCTCGCTTCACTTCGGGGCTCCAATTAATTTTGGTATCTTTCTTCATCATGTCATTGAGTGGTTTGACAATCTTGGAAAATCCAGTGATGAACTGTCATACAAAATTTATCTTTCTGAAGAAAGATCTCATTTCCTTTTTACTACCGGGCATTTGCAAATTCAGCAGTGCTTCAACTCTCTTTGAGTTGATGGATATCCCCTTCTCAGAGACTATATGCCCAAGCAGTTTCCCGTCAGTGACCTTGAATATGCACTTCTTGGGGTTGAGGGAAATACTATACCGGTGACATCTCTCATAGATCTGAGCGAGGTGGGCAGATGATCACGCTTTTCCCAGGAAAAGACTATTAAATCATCCATATAGATGATTATGCATTTGTTAACAAGGCCCTCGAACACAATGTTCATGGCCTTTTGGAATGTTGCCCCTATGTTAATGAGGCCAAAGGGCATTCTCTGATATGCAAATGTTCCCTTCTTGGTAGTGAGATGAATCATGTCCCACAATAGAATAGATCATCTGGGAGTCGGGAGAGTCATAGGCAGGGTAGCGTAACGTCTCCACCAGGAACTCGTGTCGAAAATCATTTTCAGGCAATTGCAGCATAGAGGCAAGCGTAGCCATGGCATCTGCTGCTTTGTTATCTGCCCTCAGAACTTTTGAAAATGTAATGTGAGTGAAATACTGTCTAAGAGCATCCACCATTCTTTTGTAGGGTATTAATTTATCATCTCTCATCTGATAGACTTCATTAACTTGATTGATGACCAATTGAGAATCTCCAAGAATATTCAGTTCATCCACGCGCCACTCCAGGGCGATCTTCATACCGTTAATGAGAGCTTCATACTCAGCAATGTTATT
>MU225721.1:778658-794593 GCA_018584345.1 Thuja plicata
TTATTTAATTTAATATTGTTTCATTTGAATTCAATTGTTTTATTTCCCTTTAAAGCACAATTAATTCACAGTTTCTATTTCTGAATAGAAGAAAGCTTTTTGAGAAGATATTCAATTAATTAAATAACTATGACCTCATAATTGATTTTTCTTAATTATCTGAATAGTAAATTCAAATATTTGAAAAGAGGATATTTATTTAATAATTAAATATTATTTAATTCCTTTTTATGTGTCTCAGCTAAAGAGGGTGAATTTAATTTAATTAAAGTGCTAGGACTTTATTATTAAATTAATTCGATCATAGGATTTGTTTAGCCAAATAGATATTTAGGAATTAAATGTGATGTATGATTAATACAGATTTAGGATTTTCTGCATTTGACACTCAGGTCGAGTAGAGTCAGTGAAAACTCAGAATTTGCCTAGTACAATAGGTCTTTGATGATTTAGAAGAATAAAAAATGCAACAAAATTGGTTAGAGTTGCAAGATGCCAATTTTGGGGTGTTACACTTGGTGGTGAATGTCATTTTCATCCTATCCTCGAATTTAACCATAACTTGGTTATACCTGGAGTACCCATCCAAGAAGGACATCATTTGCAAACCGTTAACAATTTGTAATACCTCATACAATGAGGGGAGATGGTTATTATCCTTCTTGGAGGGTTTGTTTAAGTTGTGGAATTCCATGCACAGGTGGATTTTGCCATTCTTTTGTGCAAAGGGATGAGGTTGGCAACCCACATTTTATTCCAGATGGGAAAAATAATTTGGGCTGATAATTATTTTTGAACCTCCTGGTGGATCAGGGATTCGATCAAAGGGTTTACCAGCCTCTTCTTCTACTGAAAAGGTTTGGCATTTGGTTTTAGGGGGGATGGTATGATTTATGATGCATGTGTCATAATTTTTAAGGTCCTCATACCCCCAGGCAATGACATCACCGCGAGAATCTTCTCCTTCTCTTCCGGGGAGCAGGAGGTACCAATGTGGATGAATTTCTCTTCATCGGCCTTGCCGATGTTGACCCTCTCATAGTTTCCTCCCTCAGAGGAGTATGATATCTTGTCTCAGCCCTGAGGGTCCAAATTGAAGATATGTTCTAGAGCTACCATCCCCTTAGGAATGGTGTTGGTGGGTAGGTTGATGATCCTCTCATCTTGTTCCCCTTGCCCGGTATCATCATGATCAATTTCTTCCACAACCTAGTCTTCAAAGACACCAACATTCACCATGAAGGCTAGAATATGATGGTCATCCTCAAAAACCTGAAAGTGGGTTATATTATTTGGGATGGACGAGGTGGGGACCATTTCAATAAAAAAATTCCAAAGCTGAGAAATAGCCATCAGCTCGAGGGTGTTGGCAGACACATCAAGGGCATCTGAAACATAGTTACATTTTCATAGAATGAGTTTGATGCTGAAAGCATCAAAATATTCAATTATGTTCCATGCCCGATTGCAATATGCAGCCAACCTTTTGTCATGACATGTGTATTGGCTTCAAACCTGTTTAACAATCAACTCTAAATCACCCATTGCCCGGAGGCGGGTGATCCCTTTTATTAATGTGAATAGGAGTCTAAGGACCAAAGCCTCATACTCTGTGACATTGTTAGTGTAGTTAAACTACAAACTATAGGACAGGAGGAAGGATTTCCCTTTTGGATTGATCAGTTCCACTCCGGCCCCGTAGCCTTGTTTAGACTGGGACCCGTCAAACTTTAGGATCCACAAATCATTGTTCATTTTATGGGGCTGGGAAGGTGAAGTGGCATTTGGATTGGTTTCAGGGTTGGGAGGTTTTCAATGTAATTCTTCTAGTTCTAATGGTGTGCAGATGAGGCTTTCCTCTAGGGCATCCTTTAATTTGGGTTCCCAGACAATTGACACCTCAAGTGTACCGCTGGGTGGATTACTTGGTCCTGGGAACCCTACTTTGCATTTCCTTTTCTAGAGGTTGGTGATATGGCAAGCAATGGCAACAATGCAAGGCTCACACTCCAGTTCAGAGTGTTTTTGATAATGCACCCAGAACCAGGTGTTGGACACGAGGGTGGTCGAAGTCGCCAGGCTACCTTGCAAGTCTACCTCACACCTCAGTTTTTCTTCCAGGTCTTGGATTCTCTGAGCGAACTATGGGATCCTCCCCAGGGGTGAAATCAAATGTCAGGATCTCTAGTGGTCAGTATACCCCGGGGGAAGATTCATAGATTAGGACTTCATTGACCCTCCCGACTTTGGTGAGGGCTTGTTTCATTTTGGGTTTTCCCTCTACCTAGATCTGATTTGATTTCCCCTTCCAAGGGAGCCACAAGTGGGAGAAGTTTGTCGAGGAATACCTGTTGAGGGCCTTTGACCAATTTTGACTTAATAACATCCCGTAGGTTTTGGGGATGTTGACGACTTGGGTATCTATGGTGCTTGATATCTAGGGGTCTTGGATGAGCTGAATCTGGATGTTCTTCAACTCACCAACCATTTTTATGATAGTTTTGTCTAATTGGACTACTGCGCCTTTGGACAGTGTGGGAGTGAATCTGAGCTTTTGGCATATAGATAAGGGCATAAAATTGCTCAAAGCACTAGAATCCACTAGGCACTTTTATAGGTTCTTCCCTTGAATGTTCAAGCCTAGTAGGAAGGGAGGTTCCTCTATATTTGTGAGTCTTTGGTGGATGATTGACGGCTTCCAGGTTTCCCAAGAGTGGTAGAAGAGATTTATTCTTCTCAGGACAATTTAGCAAAACCTTTATCTGGTTCATGGAGGTGGTGGTGTTTTCCAATGCCTTAGTGATATCAAACTATCCCTCTGGATAAAGTTGACTCTCGTCGGTCAGATCCCTGGTGTGGTTAGGGCCAGGTCCTTTCAATGGGAAGGAACAATCATTTGTATTGTCATGGGGGTGGCATTCTTGGGAGGCATTGACATGTAAGCTGCCCCTTTACCAGCTTGACTCTGAGTGTTGTAGGGAGTCTGTAGGCTGGTGAAGGTGTTGGCCCTAAAGGCTGGGATGGATTTGTCAAAGAACCCCTGCAATTCAGGTTCTTCTTCATCTTCTTCATCTATATTGAAGAAGATGGTCTCACACGTGAAGGCAGTGTGAGGGGGCTCTAATGAGGATGATTCCAGGGGAGTGGGATCAGCAGGATGTTGTCTGTCCAATAGGGATATCATGATGATCTTCTCTAGTGTGGCACAATTCACCTCAGAATGCAAACCAGTGTCATGAAATCTACACCATGTGGTCAAGGGGTGGAATTGAGTGAGCTATGTAGAATGACTAGGTTTGACACCACCTTGAGTGGTGTTTTGATTCAGAGGAGGACCTCTGGTATTTGCGTTATTATTTCATTGTTGTTGGTTGGGTCAAGGCCCGTTGTTGTAGTTTTGACCTCTGACGTTGGTGTTTCATTGGCCAGAGAAAAATTTCCCTCTCTAGGAATTGGAGTTGTGGGGCGCAAAAGGCCCCACCTTCAGTTATCCCATGGTCGTGGTTAATGAGGATACTAATTGCCTGAGGGATTCAACCTTGGACAGTTGGGTAGTTGTGTCACAGTGTGAAGGCTGTTGTGGTGGATTCCCTAGAAAGGTGGCAGTAGCTCCCGGAGTCGAGGACGACAATCCTCCAAGTGCGGACAACTTGAAGAAAGGTACTCTAGAGGGTTGGGTTAAAGTTTGTTGCATTTCCTATAGTTGATTCCATGGAGTGTACTCTAGACCGGGTATTGTTTGGGAATTGAGATGGGTAAACATACCGGGCATGTTGGTCTATTGGCGGTGGGCCCATGGTCATTGTTGGGGCACCCATTGCCAGATTGGGGATATATCCCCCGGCGTAAGGAGTTCCGTCAGGTATCATATTGAAGGGTAAGCTTTGTCCAATCCTATCGGGAGCCTTGCTCAAACTGTAGGACAACTCTAGGGCTAAGTTGTAAACTTTTGCCAGAGTATTTGGGTCATTAGCAGTGGTAGTTCTCTAGAGGAGAGTGGCAACAATGGGGTCCATGGCATTCAAGTATGTCTGGATGGTTACATTAGTGGATGGGATGAAAGGGCCCGTGCACAGCTTTAGAGCACTTTGGAACCAATGGTTGAATGTAGCAAGGGGCTTGTTCGGTTCCTTTCTAATAGAAATAAACTAGCTGTAGGATCAAGCTGGGTCCAAGTGAACGTGTAAGGCCACCAAAAAGGCATCTTCCATATCTTGCCAATTGTTAATGGAGTTGGCAGGCAATTTTAGGTACCAGGTCAATTCATTTTGTCCTAAAGATAGGGGAAACATCCAGGTTACAACATCTTGATGTTGTATCTGTTGTCTATTCATGGAATCCTTATAGGCCTAGAGGTGTTCTTCTACAGTTCGAAGGCCTAGGTGCTCATATTTAGGGCAGATCTTTTCTGGGTGTGGAGGAAGATCGTTGGTAGTACCGGGGAACTGCCTCATTGAGGACCCGATATTACCAAAGTAGGTAGCCATTGGGACTATTTGGTTTTGGTTGTGTTGGATGTTAGTCCTCAGGATTATCTAAGGGATTTAGGTGTTCTCGTGTGTAGTGAATCCCCAGATAAAATTGGTTGGTTGTTTCATTTGCTGGGTCCTTTTCTTTTGGACGGGAGGTCCAAGTTCAACAAGCTCTCTAGGATTCAGGGTTGATCGAAGGATTCTTTCAAAGCATAATGATGAAACGACCCAATCCCGCTAAAAGCTAAGTTCCTAAAAATACTTCTTGGGGAGCCCTTAGGCAGTTTAAAATTAGAATCTTCTGAGGGAGTTGAGCTCGTGCCCTCCTTCTAGCGCCAGTTTTTATTGATGGGAATTTGTGACCGGCTCCGCCAATAGAGGTAAGTTGTCACCAAGTACCAGGCTACCGGCCAACTCCACCTAAAGAGGTTTTCCAGAGAATGAATTCTCCTAGCTTCCAAGCACCTGGTAGTCGGGTCTCGACGGTGTAGGGGAGCTAAGTTGGGTAGGTGACTGTTGTTTGAGGGGATAGCTGGTTTTTACTCATCTTCTCAGGGATTTCAAAAGGATGGGGTTTCTTGCAAGCATTTAGATTATCAAAGAAAACTCAAAAGATAGATCAAGGTTAGACATGCATTTCTACTTATAGTTATGGGATATATATTCAAACATCACACAATGCTCCAATGCCAAAAAACTACACTTAATATCAAATACACAATGAACCAATGATTCATATGCATTCAATAGCAAAGGGAGGTAAAATCATTAATCTAAACTAAAACATAGGAGCAAAGGACATAAGAAAACATACTGCAAAAAAGATGTTTGTTAACTCCAGATATCTAAACAATAATAACACATGGCCACAAGATGTTCTTCCTTCCTTTATTATCTCAAATGGTTCCAACATCACTGGTGAATACATCCATGGCTCCAAGGGAGCATTCTAAGCTACCAAGAACAACTAAAAATAAAAAGGCTACTTGCTAAGAACTCGAAATAGTATGCTTCTATTACTTGCTATACTGCAAAATCATCAATTTTGCTGACCCTTTTTATGCTGTCAGACTTCTTATTTATACAAAAATTTGACCTAAAACTTAACCTAATCTACCAAATATAATGCATTATTTGTGGCCGGTACTACCTGCATCATTTACAATCACCTCAAAATGTGCATAGGTCTGACAAGACAGAAGAAGAAGATAGAAGAGAAATCAAGAAGAATCGGCCTAGAGAAAAGAGCCGAGGTACTTATGGAAGAAATCTAATCATCTCAAGAACCTAGGCTACATGCCTCATAAATGCAAATTGTGGCCCCCTATCTTTGATGTGCACCCGGTAGTTAATGTAGGAATGACACCTCAGGAGAATGATCTGTCAAAGCCATCTCTCTCACCTGACATACCTTATCTGGATTGCCTACCTTCTGACCCTTATTAACTACTTGACAGTGATCATTCATCTCTGGGGAACCTTGACGTAGATCACTGTGAATGAATACAAAACTTAGACCCAGAATTCTAGAGTCTGGGAACTTACGCTCAAAGAATAATGAATTTACAAAACTGTACCCTACTAGTGAAAACCTCCGGAGACCAGAGAACTTTACTGCTCCTTTTTCTTTTTGAAGGCCTCCAAAATATGGATGATTCCTTCCTTGTCCACCTCTTTGATGCAGCTCCAACGATCGTTGACAACCCCAAATTGCTCGTCAACATCGTCGGCCCCCTCCTTGAATTCTGCAGCCACCTTCGTTGCGTCGTGGGTCTTAAGCATTATTTTAGTTAGGCGTTACATTTTCCCTTCGTCAAAATCTCTGGAGGACCAATACCATGAATCCATCAACTTATCAAATTTACTTAATACAAAATCCTCTGGAGCACACATCCCAGTGGTGAAGGGATCAACTTGTGAAACCCTTGTTACAAAAGCCGTATACAAATCTAAACAATTCCAGACAATCGAGATTCTATTCTTAACGGTCGCTACCAGTTTCTTTCTCACCTCAATTTTGAGACCAAGTCTGGAGTGCTGGGCCTTGAGGAACCCAAAGGGTTCATCTCCAAAAATACCTATTTCTGTGATGACTTCCTCCCTGAAGTTTATCAACTCTTCTAGTTCGGACCTCCACTCTACATACTTTTCCATTTATTTCTCCCAGAGGTAGACAATGTCGTTCACCTGGCCCAAGATGTTATTAGCCTGATAGAGGTCCAGGAGTGTCACTTCTGAGAACTACCTTATAGTTGTGATCTTCTCAGTGATCCACCCATCCACTGCTTACGCTTTCTTCTTCATGGCCCTTAAAGTATCAATGTCACCATGTGGGAGTGGTGTTTCAGACATGGAGGCTTCCAGATTAATTGTGGCCAATGGCTATGTTAATTCTGTGAGAATTATGAGGAGATTTTCATTCTTTTCTTTTTCCTCCTTCAACTTTTGTGCCTCCTTTTCCTATCCGACCTAAATTGCCCAGGTCACCTCATTCAAAAGTTCCAACTCCCCTTACTTGTATCTCCTCCCCATAAGAACTTTTGTAATAGTATATTTGTAGATCCTACTGCTGCCTCTTCTACATCTGGGGGAGGCATCGCTAATACTACAATGGTATTTCCTCCCAGACCAGTCTAAAGGGTATGGAGGGTGTAGGCTTTCTTGGGCTTGAGAACCTCTTGATTTTGGGCCATCATTTTGGTCAAGGAGAGAGGGGCACTTGTTACCACTGGGGCCTTCCTTTTTTGGGATTCTACCAGCCATTGTGGTGGCTAGGGCAGTCTTGCTGCTAAAGCTTGGGCATTGGGGTCTTTTCTGGGGCCCTGTGGTGTTTCCTAAGTATCTATAGTCGCATCAGACTCTTTTTCTTGCTCCCCAGGATTTTCCATGTCTCCCACCTAGGTGGTATCTATTTCCATGCCTTTGGGGTTCTCCCCTTCACTAGCATTTGTGGTCTCAATACCCACATTTCTGGATTTATCCCCTTCATCTTGTTATTGTTGTTCTTCTTTGACGTTCTCTGCTGAGACATTCTCCTCCATGGGCACATCTTCTAGAGGGGATGAAGGTGTCTGGCCTAGATCTAACTGTTGGGCTGTAGAGACTACCTTACCGAATGTCAAACTTTGGGGTACGTGATCACTTAGAGTAACTAGAGGCACTTGGAGCATGATGGCTGGGGGTACGATTGTTCCCAAATGTCTAGTTTCCCTAGCCATTGTCAGCTACTTAGCTTGTATCTTCCTCTCCTCTGTCTTGGTCCCCAAGACTGGTGTTTCTTCTACATCCTGGAGATTCTCCTGCTCCTATCCTTTTTCATGTTTATGAGCAACCTCCTTTTCTGGTACCTCCCCTTCATCAAGGATTATTTCTACCTCTTGCACAGCGATCTCTTCTACCGCCCTCCCCACATATCCCTGCAAATTCACCAAGTCTTCTGTCTAGAATAGGTCATCAAAATTATCATGGGGAGGGGAAGCCTCTGGGCGATCCTCTGGTTTGGGAGAGTTAGGTATAAGTTCCACCTGGGGAACGTCTGGCATCCCTAGACCTGCATCTTTGCTTGGCGGGGGATGATGTGCCATTTGTTTCTTTCTTCTTATTAGCAGTGGGGCCCTAGTATCCAAAATATCTATAGTTTCATCCTTGATCTTTGTCTGTCAGTTCATGAGTGCTATCAGTGAAGGGGAGCCTGTCGGGAGGGTAGATCCTGCTGGAGTAACTGGAAGACCAAGAGAAAGAGAAAGTTGGGTGCTCATTGTTTCACTTAGCTAGCGGGAAGCCTCAAGCTAAGTGTGAATTTGTTACAATATGGGGACTGAAGCCAGGGGTGGAACCTAGGCCAGGGTGCTCTCTTTAGCTTTCCCCTTATCTTTGCTTGGCCCAGTTGCTCTGGAGGCCGAAGTAGACCCCTGTAAAATTGGACACCGACGGGTGCTTTTCTTGCACACTTGTGAAAAATAATTATGGCTACGCTGTATGACACCCTGGGTGACATCCTCAATTGTCAAAATCTCCAGGGTGTCCCAATCCACTGGAGGGAGATCCATCTTATCAATCCCCTATTCTTTGTATGATGGGGTCCTCCAAGGGCCCACTATCTAAAAAATCCTTTGGAAAGGTCTGAAGGTTGAGTCTCTTCACCATCCCTTTGGTCATCCTCTCATACATCCAGCCTCGGACCTCAAAATCATCTTAGAAATCTGCCCAAAAATCCTCCATGTGAGGCTCGTGGGGGTGGACACTCGGGGCAATGTTGTGTTTATCTTACCAAGTGGATCAAAATTGTTTCTTACTAAGTAGAACTTGGCAAGCCCCAGACTTCTTAACTCATTTTTGACATCTTTGGCCGCTATAAGGCTGCAAGAATAATTCCCACAAATCATCGGGAATAGGATGGAAGTAACTTTTTTAACTCCATAGAATGCATGGAGTTCCAGTAGTTGCCTACAAAATTCTATCAAAATAATCCTAACCCCACAATGTTTGGGGAGAAGGTAGGGCTTGTCGGACAACCCGGTCACCTGAATGTAAGAATGCTACTGAATTTGAATGAAATAATAGTCGTATGTACTCACCAAGGCCATAGCCTCCTTAGATAGTCGATACCCAGAATCATGAGTAAGTGTCAAAATGTTATGGTAAATGAAAGTATCATTTACCCTACAAAAATTGGGGAAGCTGGCTTCCCATTGAATTTGGGGAAATGGTCCCACAGAGAATTTTGGCATTTCCCAGTCCCAAGGATGCCTACTATAAGAAAACCCTGGAGTGTGGGTCTTTTTTGTGCCAGTGCCCACAATACATACAAATTCATGTGGAACCTCGATGTCTAGTTGAGGTTGTTTAGCTAAAAATCCACATGGTTGGCAACAATGGTTGCCCAGTCCAAGTTTTGTCCGTTGGTAGTGATCCAGTATAGAAAATAATGCATCCATGCTGAAAAGTCCTTGGCATGAGGTTCCCCAAAGATGTTGCATAGAAAGATGATCCCCGCCTGTATACACTCCTTGAAATCTCCACGGGGGATCTCCAACTTCATTTTCTTAAAGTCTTTCCTCTGGGACTTCAGCCAATGGGAATTGAGATGCTGTCAGGAAAACTGTGGAACTTTGTCAAACTCTTTCAATGATGCAGCCCAGGAAATGATAGTAGCACCCCTAGACTGGGGGATCCCTAGTCCCAAAGAAAAAGGAGCAACATCCATAGTTACTATGGGCGTTGGGTAATTCAATGGAAGGGAAGCAGCAAGAAAAACTACCTGGGTGGGTGTGTTGTAGTGCTTCACCAGGGAGAGGATTAGCTCTGGTGCCTGTACTAAGCATGGGTAACATGCGGTGCTTATAATGCCCAAGGTAGCCATGCTCTTCACCATGTTATCCCTGGCAACCCGTTGTTGGTACATTGTCTAGAAAAGGCCCTGTAGTTCGGCCCATGACCCAACCTTTGTGTCAGTAATATTTTGAATTTTGAAATCCACCTTGGATCCCACAAGAACACCATCCTTCGGGTATTTGGATGTTAACAGGAGCTTCTCCAACATTTTCTCGGCCCTGGTCTTGGTGGCATCCCGGGTGGAAGTGGTCAGGAGTTCTGGACTTCTGAGAGGAGTTGTTACTTCAGATATGGTTGCTTTGACAAGTTGTTGGTGACCTACAAGACCGGGAAACTATTAGTACAAATAATAACATATAATGGCTTCTCGAGTTTCAGAGATTTTGTCATCATTGCGCAGCTACCTCAAAAGATGTTAGCTTACATCAAATCTAAGAAATACCACAATCAACAACTTACTTGGGATCCTGGCCTATACAACAAATGGGATGAAGGTCTAGGGACTTTGCAACACCCAGATTTTGGAGAACTAGCCATTATTGAAGTGACCGGGCAATAAGTCATACTGGGCTAATGTGGGTTGTCACGTGGTCACGCAATAGATGGAGTAATGACACTTAATGATGACAGATGTCTTCTACACTGATGGAATGATTTTAAATGCTCACGCATGGGGGAATTTAATCTTGCCATGAATGTTGAAATAATGGAGGAGAGAGAAAATGGCCATAGCTCGAACAAGCGAGGTGTCAATTTTGAACCAGGAGGGAAGAAGATGGGCGAGCTCAAAACTGGGTCAACATGCAGAGCGAGAAGAAAGCTCACCACAAGGGTAGGTGGGACTCGATAGAATATACAAAATTTATAGCAGGCCCACTCTGACTAAACAAAATTACATGGGAAGCTGAAGAGCGGCAAAATTTACAACTAACTTACACTATTTACAAAGGTTTACATCTAACTACACTAAGCTACAACTATTTATATGAATATACAAAAAAATATAGTGATTTACATAAAATATAGTGCACGAAAGGTGGACAACTTCCTTGCAAGGCCATCCCACCAACGGGAGGCGATGAGGAAGATAGACAGCAAACCAACAAAAGAAAACTGGAAATGAAAGAAATGAAGAACCCAAAAAAGAAAATGAAGAAGTAGAAAGGCCTACCTTAAAACTAGGAAATGCGGGAAGAAAGGCAAAGGAGGTGCTCTGCAGACGAGTAGCTTCACAAACCATGAACACCGAATACCTTGTAGGGTAGCTGGAAACACACACCAACTCAAACTTCACCTTCACTGCTAAACATTCAAAGCAAATCACACTTAGCACAAATTTGCTCTTAATATCTCTTAATCGCTCTGAAGGTAATTTGTTTGTGGTAAATGTAAAAATGAAAAGTGAAACCCCATTTATACCCTTAGGTGAAAATGCACCACTTCCTTCCACAAGTCCTAAGAAAAAGGCAAACCACCAGACTTCGGGCCCAGGGAATCCATGCAACCACATCCTCTAACTAAAGAGGAAGTAATGGCTAAGAATCCCAAAGTTTGGAATCCGGCTGGCACAAATAAAAAAAAACACTCTGAGACCAGGCCTCGGAACAAAGAAGACAAAAAAGAAACACAACAACAGCCCTGTGGAGGCAAAGGCCGGAGAAATCAAAAGAAGTTGAAAGAAACCAAGGAATAACAAAAATAAAAAAAGGGGGGGGACCCAACATTTTGCCAACAAAATGTAGGGACGGGTATGTAGCGCATAACACCTGCTAAGTGGGTCCAATCGGGAGTGCCAAAAATGTGAGAAAATAAATTAGTTATAAAGGAATACAATAATAATATTAAAAGCATTAAATAACTAATAAATCAAGACTACACTCAAGATTGGAGTGAAAAGAAAGTCTAAAAACCATAACAGATTAAGGAAATTATCCAAACCTCCCTAAAAACTTATCCAAGCTCCCTTTTGATCTTTTGATATGTCCATGCTTATGGATGTGTGCTCAAGATTTGACATGCTTCAAGCTTCAAGATGGGTTCTTCAATCTAGAATTATAATTTTGTGTAAAAGATGGGTTGAATTTGTGAAGGAAAGAGGTTCTACTTATAGGAAAATGGGCTCAGAATGAGTGGTCAAGATGCAAAGCTAAAGAGGGGCTCATATGCACCTAGAAGAGAGCACAAGAATTGTGCTTCTTTAAGCGCATCTCATTGTGACAAGTGTCACAAGGAGAGTGGATGAGGAATGTGACCATTTTGGTCCATGTGCAAAGGGATAAGAGAAGACTTTGGGGATAGGGTGAGTAATGAGGGTTGTAAGAAGCAATAATGAGGCATGTAAGAGCATTAATGAGGCATTAATGAGGTATGGGTGAGGGGATAAGAGAGAGCTTGAGAAAGTTGACTTTGGGAAAGGGTTGAATTCCTAATCCAAGGATTTAGGAATGTGACAAGCTTAGGAGGAGTTTAGGATTAGTGTTAGGGTTTAAGATAGGTGATTAGGGAGATGATGATAGGAAGAGAGATAATGAGTGGAGGGGTTGATTAGCTTATTAGGGTTAATTAGCTAATGAAGAAGGGATAGCATGTGTGAAGGGGTTGGGATGGGTTTGAACTCAAGGTTAGGTGGTTGGGATTGGTTAGGTTAGGGGTTAAGGTTATGAAGACATGTGCTTAAATAGAATAGAATTAACTATTTAAATCACAGGTGGAGGAGAAGAGGATAATATAAATTAAATAAATGAATAAATACATTCATTCAACCTAATAGGGGAAAAGGGGGTTTAATCAATTATTAGGATATCGGTTTTCATTTAATAATAAATTAGACTATAGCTATTAATTAAATTAATTAATATAGTAGGATAACATAGATCAATTAGGTAATGACTGATTACTAAGTTGATAATTTTTTAGAAGGCAATAAATGTGATTAGATATGTTAATCATATTTAGGTGTCTACGATAATGAGTTGCATAGTGGAACTCAAGAAACCATCGACCATGTGACTTTATGGAATTTATAGTGTTGAAGTCACCTTTTGGAGTAGTTGGGAAATGTGACTCATTAATAAGGATCTTCGTCGTCAATACAATGAAGATATACTTGTGTGATTTTTTATAACCAAGGATATTACAATTGATTTTATTCTTGATTTTTGATTTATCTCAATTGTTAATTAACAATTCAGCATATATTTCTAAAGGCTCCACATTCAACATGAGTAATATTTTCTTGAAATGATTGTACATTTTCAAGTGTTCTCATACATTGTTCAATGATTGCGATCTTTTGAGGAATAGTCAAGTGCACCTTATTAACAAGGGTTTGCATTGAACAAAGAATGAAAATATACTTGGATCATTTTTGAACTCAACTAAAAATAGTTCTTGTCGTCGAAAACTTATTTGCTTTGTGATTTGTGACCTGTGTCAGTCCTCAGTTGATGAACCTCATTTATCTTTGTTGATATTGATTTGACATGCATGTTGTCTTTTTTTAATTCTTTGTGTGCCCAACGGTTGCATATGCTTTGAGAAATGTTAACTCACCTTATTATACTTTTTTACCCTCATTCTTCTTATATAGACATTTCAAGATATATATGCAATTAAATTACAATATTTGTATTATCTCTAAGCATCAATTTTATTTAATTACCGCTCGAACTCTCCTATAAACATAAATCATAATGATGTCATGTATCATTTGGGTATGTAGATATAGACATGAGGAGAAAAAAATATGGTGTTAGATAGGATGGACATAATTGGAAAGAATGACATGCGGGACTGCTTAATAGGTGAGACTTCTAAAGAACACACCCACGATATTGGGGTGTAGAATTGGCATTCCCAAGAATGTTCCACCATCATTAAGGGAAAGGATGAGGGATTGACTATAATTTTGGTTTTGTCTTCCCTCTCTTTAGCCCATTGGTCTAAGTCCTAAAGTAAGATTTGGATTAGTGTACACTCTTCTATTGCAATTTCAATTTCCTATTCTTCTTCTTTGTTAGGTTAAGGATGGTGATACAATTGTACTATTGGCATTATTGTCAATTATAGTATCTGCAATTGTGTAGACTCATAGAAAATGATATCGAATGCACTCAAACATAGGATGGATGGAATTGGAATGAATAAGAGGGAGGAGTAGTCTGAGAAGGGTATTTCCAAAGAATGCCCCAACAATAATAGGTTCTCTCATTGTCTCTAGAGAATTTTTATAGCACTATCATTTGCTTCCTCTTTTTTTCATTTAGAGGTTGAAGAACGAGGGGAATTTGTAATATACTACTTTCAGTGCTTTCCTTTTAGTTCTTATAAGTCCTCTGTTAGGGTAAGGGGGATGATACCATTGTATTCTTGGCCTTAACCGTGAGGATCAAATAGAGTTAGGTACTCTTGATAAATCAAATTGCATTCAAAAAATTTGACATGCAACTATTAGTACCATTATATAAAATTTGAGGTCTGGAGGGTATTTGACTAGTAGTCATCATCATTTTGGCTGCAACCATTTTATCAATGTCCCTCACCATGTCATATTTATCATTGACAAAACACATTCCAAGGCTTGTCCATATAATAAGGTAGAATGGAAATAATTACAAAGAATACCAATGGTGCAAGAGTTTAAGTCAAAATCGTTCAAATAGTGCTTTAGAAATTAAACACAATCCACTATTGACTCCTTACCACTAGTATTTGTATTGTAATTTTTTTGTCGTTCATTATGATATTCAAGTTTTCTCTACCTACCTTCCTTATTATCCATTTTCAATAATGCAATCTTCCTTTCACTATAGTTTTTCAATTTTGCGGAGCACAGTTTGCAGCCTTTATGTACAAGTATAATATTCATCGCACCATTATTAAAAAAACTTGTAATATGTACTATGTAATATTTTAATTTAGTAATGTTTAGTATCTTTAATGTGTATTGTTTTGGTTGTTGAAGTTTGACTCATATGCACTACAGTATTAAATATAAAATAGGAAGACAAAGTAAGATGTAAGAAATTAGATATCGGGTCAACATTAAATGCTTCTTAAAGGTACAAGTAAATTTTCAATTGTACAGATGTAAAATATAAATTATTAAAAGAAATGTAATATCTACAATGTCACATTGTAATTCATTAATCTAAAATCTTTTTTTTTGTGTATATTTTTGTAATTATTGAAGTTTTAATCAATGACATGATTGTACATTTTTTAGCGTGAATTTTATCATTTGTATTTCCAATATTGTAGTATATTTATCTAATGCAATGAGTTTGTTCTTTTGTATGTTACTCATCATGGTTCTTGAACAATAAAAATATCCAACTTGGTTCAAGGGTTCCAAAACCTACCAAAGGACCAACTTGGTTTTTTGCGCACTTGTAGGAATAGATATTAAACTTACCTCAAAATTTAAGACACTAGTGTAATGAAATACAAGGTTGTTGAAAAAGGAACCAAATGATTCTACTTTTGTCATCCTTTTTTTTCCATTATTAATAACTAATAATGCACTTAGATGTAAATGAATATTAGGTTGTATATATTCTTCTTCATTTGTCAATGATTTTACTTTCATCTTCTTCTTTTTTCCATTAGTAATAGTTACTAATGCACTGAGATGCAAATGAATATTAAGTCGTATATGTTCTTCTTCATTTGTCGGGCTCCGAATTTGATCCTCCAACCAATGTTAGGATTTGACAACTATTTTTGTACTACAAGTTGTACGGTCGGGGATTTTCGATGATTAAAACCAACACTTCGCAGAGACCAAAGAGTCAACTTCATTGCAAAATAACTATCGAACCCGAACCTTGTTTTTTGAACTTCACGTTAACTTGAAAACTCATCCGAGCAAGCAATTAAATTATTTTTACCATAAGTATGGACTTCCCTTTAAATATATAAAACATATCGGCTATTCGTTGCACACCCACAAGAGGACAACTACTAGTATCAATTGTAGAAACTTAATTGTTATATACTTTGAACAACTGCCAGAATCTCAACTCTTAAACCAATTAGGTTGCTAATAATTTGTGTTTTAAAACTTACAAATAAATTTTGTGAAAGATAAATATCTTATATAAAAAAATATTAATACGTTACCAATTAAAA
>MU225721.1:794690-845785 GCA_018584345.1 Thuja plicata
TATATATATATATAGAAAATGCCAAGAGATATCTTAAGAAAAGCTAGACTAATAGAATTAGCAACAAAATTTCTCCCAAAACTAATCCACTTAATGCATTTAATAAATAGTTGTAACTCTTGTACAAATTTTTAACAAAATCAAATTTACAAGATATAGAACTTAATTTCTGAATTTGAATAGTTCAAAACATTTATATACTTTTATTGATTATAAGCATATACTAACTTATAGAGTAATTTCTGAATTTGAATAGTTTAAAACATTTATATACTTTTATTGATTATAAGTATCTACTAACTATTAGCATGTAAGTAAAAAAAAAAAGTAGTAAATTTGGAAAATTTAAAGCTATTGCTTATGCCAATTTTGTCATTCCTATTTCTAACCTAGGATATATGCATCTGTTTCTCCTCCGCCATCAAAAGTCAACAATTAAAAGAATGGGTGGTGAATGCAGCAACAATTGACAAAGAATTCATTGCATGGATATAAATTCTAACAATAATGTAAAACCAATGAAGGAGGGGATAATTTGGCAATTTAACAGTGCATAGTTATACAAAAACTGTAATGTCTTTTCCAAAAAAATCGATGGATGTTAGTGCATAGTGAAGGATAGATCCATATCAACGTCTCAATTCATTACTCTAAACTTGTGGTAGTTAAAAGATCTGATTCCAGTGAAGATTTTATTTCTAACTCACTATAGGAGGCCTTAGAAAATTCTCTCAAAAATAATCTACATACAAATGTTCTTAGACTATGTAATCAATCCTGAAGGATGGCTCGAGTGGTTAGGAAATTTTGTATTGAAAACCTTATATTATGGAGAGTGCATAAATTCTGGCATAACATTTTATGGTGGCTACCCGAATTTTCCATTGAGAGCATTTCTTTGTGAGGTGCCTGATTTAAGATTCAAGCAACTACCATCAATTACAATTTGTATTGAAGTAAGACTCTTGAACTACCCTCCACATTCCTCTTCCAATTCCATGCATCAGTAACTGCCCAAAATTCTTCTTTTAAGTAACGAAGGACTCTTCCACCATGCTACCAACACAAAAAACAAGAGAATAGACATCATTTTTAAAAACAAAATTAAACATTTACAAACAAATTTTCTATCATTGTTGGAAGGATTTAACATAACAATTAAGCAGAAATTTGCATCTGGTCTCAACAACACAATATGATGGCGAGCGAGCAAGGAGGAGCGAGCAAGAGACGAGTAACATCAGGAGGCACAAATTTGAATTTGACGCAAGGCGGGAAACCTTCTGGCTCAGGACAGAGCGATTAGGGTACCTGCCAGGGTTAGGGCAAGGACCAGGGTATCGAGGACGTGATAGGTGAAGGGGTCCCATGGATACTGTAGCTGGATCTAGGAGAAACAAAAGGCTCTACACCAGAAAAGAGAGAGATGGGTGCTGCTAGGGCCCCACTGGGGCAGTGGACAAATCTTTTTGGGGTCAAACCTTCTGGTAAGTCACCTTTCCCAAACATTAAGAACGTCTCAAACAAAGATAAAGGGATCTATGCTTTGGAACTGCCCTCTGAGCTTATTGATCATAATAGTATGAGTATGGCTGCTACTCTAGTGGGCAAGTTCATAGGATACAGACCCAATATTGATATAGTCAGAGCCTTTGTTAAAAATAAATGGGATCTTAAAGGTCAGGTTGTGGTTACGGCTATGGCAAAAGGATTCATGTCTTTTGAATTTTCATTTCAAGAGGACCTTTCCAAAATCCTCTGTGCTGGAAATTGGTCACTGGGTAGATCTACCCTTATTCTGCAGAAATGGACCTCTAACCTAGACCTCAACAATGATTTCTTAACCCAAGCTCCAGTCTGGGCGTGACTTCTGGAATTGCCTTTGGAGTATTGGCATGAGGATGTGTTTGAGGGTATTGCCAGATCCTTTGGGGAGCTGCTATCTATTGACCCAATAACGGCAGCAAAGAAGTGACTCACATATGCGAGGATCTGCATTGGAGTTGATTTTGGTCAACATATGCCAGAAACTATTGTTTTCCAATCTAGAGTGGGAAAACAGGTGCAAATGATTGAGTATGAGAGCGTCCCTTTTACCTTCTTCCACTGTAAGAAAGCTAGACACAAAGCCAATTGATGCCCACTCATCATTGCAAAGGAAAAATCTTGAAAGGAGCATATAAAACTTAGAAAAAGGCTAGATCAACAACCTTTGAACAAGGACCTCTCCAAAAAGGTCTGGAAAGAAAAACTCCCAAGTGATATGTTTCAGAAAAAGAAAAATCCTCAAGGGGAACTATCTTCTGATAGCCTGGTTGGGAAGACAGAGCAACTGACTATTGAAGGGTCTTTATCAATAGAGGGGGCATCAATAGCCCATCCAAATATTGGCAGGGAGAGGGAAGAAGTTATAGGTAGCCCAACACATCCAGGGGATGAAAAGGGAACGGGTTACAAGGAAGGTTGGGAGCAAACAGAAGAGGGTGAGATTGCTGAGACTAGTTTTGACCTCTCTCTTATCCCAGATTCATAGGAAGAGGGACAGCACAAGAAGGAACAGGGGCCATACCTCTCCCAAGTAGAAAAGGTATGCAGAAATGATCTCCCTTCACCAGGAAAGATTAGTCATTTCTTGGAAATGGTTTCTTCCTCTACACCGGGACAAATCTCAAGAATGGAAGCCTTTTTTTAAAGTTACAAAGAGACCTCAACTGACAATGAGAGGGCATGGATAACAGTGAAAAAGAAAAATAGCAGAGACCCATCTCCAGCCTCTCCTGCAGCAATAAGAAGTAGGGCTAAAGCAAACATAGGAAGCAAGTCAAACACACCTGGCAAGAAGAGTATGAATCTAATCAGGAAGGAAGAAGCAAAAAGAAATATTGTGGATGGTTACCAGTGAACCATCCAGGAGTCTCTTAAGAAAACATGAAGATCATATCTTGGAACATCCATGGGATAAATGGAGTTCACAAACATGTAATAATAAGAAATATGATAAGAGACCATAGACCAGACATTTTTTTGATTCAAGAGACAAAAATGAAAAAGGATAAAGTTGCTGGCATCTCCTTTGGAAAAGGTCTGAAGACTACTGCAATAGACTCGGATGGAACCTCTGGAGGCCTTTTGGTGCTTTGGAAGGATAACCTCATTGCTCATATCAGTTGGAATGAGGGAAACATATTACTTATGCATTTCAATAACCCTATAGATCAGGAGGGTTGGGCTATTATGAACATGTATGCGCCTAACACAAATAATTGTAGATGTGCCTTCTGGGAAAAGATAGAAAACCTTTTTACCAAATTCAACGAACCAAAAACCATTTTAATGGGGGATTTCAATACCCCCTTTCTGGAATCTGAAAAATTTGGTGGTCTGCCACCTGACCTGGAGAGCAGGTAGCATCTGGCTAGTTTGATTAATGATCTGGCTCTCGTTGATGTGGATTTAGGTGGGGGAAACTTCACCTGGTCTAATAGGAGAATAGGATTAGAGTGCATTCAGGTTTGCCTTGATAGAGCCCTCATTTCTCTGGATTGGATGCAACAGTATCATTGTCACCTTTCTTCCTTGGCAAGATTTGGGTTAGACCACTCTCCGATCTCTCTCAATCTGGCTAATCAAAATAGGAAAAAGGCTTTCCCCTTCAGATTTGAGAGGATGTGGACAACCCACCCCAACCTCTTCAGTAAGATTAAGGATTGGTGGTGTATTGATGTGGATGGGACAGTGATGTACAGAGTGGCTAAGAAGCTAAAGAACATAAAAAAGGAGATTAGAAAATGGAACAAAAGAGACTTTGGTAATATCTTTCAAACAAAAGATAGGATTAAGTCAGAGCTTGCTGAGATCCAAGAAGAAATCCAAAACCATGGTTATGATGATGACAAAATCAGTGCTGAAAAAGCCATTCTGACTGATCTTCATAACATTGTAATTAAAGAGGAGATGTTCTGGAGGCAAAGGTCAAGATCAGTGTGGTTGAAAGAGGGGGACAAAAACTCCCATTTTTTCCACCTATCCACCATGAAACACAGGATAGCTAATAGAATCAGGGCCATCAAGAAAGGGGATCAAACTTTCGAGGAAGACAAGGAGATTGCAAATGAGGCCATTCGGTACTTCACTCAAATTCTTTCTAAAGAGAAAAACCTCAGTGAGGCCAACCAGGAGGACATTCTTCAATCTCTTCCCAAGGTGGTCTTGGAAAGCCAGAATAAGAGCATGTTGGTGATCCTGAATCAGGCAGAAATTCATAAAGTTGTTCTTTCATTACCTGCAGAAAAAGCCTTAGGACCTAACGGTTTCCCTTCTTTCTTTTTCCAGATATATTGGGAGGTTATCAAAGAGGACATTGTCAAAGCAATCCAGGAATTTTTTGGAGCCAAGAGTCTTCTCAAAGAGGTCAATGCCACTTTTCTTGTCCTCATCCTGAAAATACCAGGTGCGGATTCTTTTGAATGTTTCAGGCCTATTAGTATGTGTAACTCTTTTTATAAGATTATCTCCAAAGTCTTAACCCTCTGACTTCTTAAAATCCTCCTGGTTCTTATTGCCCCCCATCAATCAGGCTTTGTCCCTGGTAGACAAATTTTGGATTCTATTATGGCTGTGCACGACGTGATTCATTCACTGGAAGAAGGGAATCAGGAAGGATTCCTTCTTAAACTGGACCTCTCCAAGGCTTATGACAGGGTTGACTGGTCCTTCCTGAAAAACATCATGGGGGCTTTTGGTTTCAATGACAAGGTTTTAAAGATTACTTCTCAGTTAATTTCCACCCCTTCTTTTGCAGTTTTGGTTAATGGCTCTCCCTTAGACTTCTTCAAATCCTCTCGGGGTCTCCGGCAAGGCGACCCTCTCTCCCCTATCCTTTTTATCATTCTAGCTGAATGCTTGGGAAGGCTTATTCATGATCATAGGGGCAGGGGGCTAATCTGTGGGCTTCAACCCTCTTCAGGCCCTTGCACTTTTACTCACCAGTAGTTTGTTGATGACACTATTCTGGGAGGGGAATCTTCGGTGAAGGAGGCAAGAAAAGTCAAGAACATTATTAATTCCTATTCTAAGGCCATGGGGCAGCTTATTAACTGGAACAAGAGTTTGGTGTTCTTCATTAACACTCCCATGGAAAGACAGAGAAGAATGGCTGGCATTCTAGGCTATGACATTGGCTCCTTTCCAGCTTCCTATTTAGGCCTTCCGCTTGGAACCAAACCCCCTGAGGCTTTCTGGGGGGTCTCATTGATAGATTCAACAGGAAATTGGCGGGCTGGAAGGGCGTTACCCTAAGTCAGGCTGGGAAAGTTACTCTGATACAATCAACTCTTCAGAACCTCCCTACTTATGCTCTTAGTCTCTTTTCTATCCCTGCAAAGGTGGCGAACTCTCTGGAAGCCATCCAGAGAAAGTTTCTATGGGCCAACAAAGAGAAAAACAAGAAATGCCCACTAGTGGCATGGGATTCTGCTTGCAAGCCAAAAAAACATGGAGGCCTGGGAATCAAGAAGTTGAAGCAGTTCAACAAAGCTTTGCAAGCTAAACAGATTTGGAGAATCTTCAACTCTACAGGGGAACAGAGGGACATCATGAAGGATAAATATGCAGCTAACATAACCTTCAAACAAATCTTAAGCAGAGACTTGGATCTGAAGGGATCTCATATATGGAATGGCATTGTGAGGACTAAGGGTATAGTGACTGCAAAAACAAGATGGAAAGTTGGTGATGGTAAGGATGTTAAATTCTAGAATGATGATTGGCTCAGATAGGGTCCTTTATGGAATTTGGAGCCATTCAGCAGATGGCCTGGACATTACATTGAAAGATTTGGCAGCAGTGTCAATGACTACAGAATAAACAATAAGTGGGTCAATCTCACTGAGGTGTCCCAGGACCTTAAACCTCTTATGGTCTATCTGGGTCACACTCCCCTCTCTCTCAATGAAGATGCTATAGTTTGGGGGGAGTCCAAGGATGCCTCCTACATAGTGGCTACAGAATATGAGTCGATGCAGCTGGTAGAATCAATCCCATCTTGGGCCAAAGCATGGTTTCCTGGTATCATCCCAAAGGTTAACATATTTTTTTTGGAATTTGCTTCAAAAATGCATTTTGACAGTGGATAACCTTATGAAACGGGGACATTACATTCCTAATAGATGCATCCTCTGCAAAACTCAAAGTGAAAATGAGGACCACTTATTTATCCACTGTGATCTCACTAGGAAGATATGGCATCATTTCCTATCTTTTTTTGAGACATCCTGGTGTTTCCCTCAAACTACTCTTGACCTCTTTGACCAATGGCATCATGGGGGGAGCAGCCATCATCTTTGGGTTTGGGCTATGCCACACATCTGTTGGGGTTTTTGGAAGGAATGAAACAATGGGATCTTTAGGGAAAAGGTTACCCCGGCTAAGGTTGTAGCCCTTAAAATTGCAAATGCCCTTCTGGAAAACTTCACCAATTACAAAGATAGCATTTCTAACCACAGAAATGGGCCTAACAACACCAAAAAAAGGCTTGGTTGCAGATGGTATTTACCACCGGAAGGGTGGTTCAAAGCTAATTTTGACGGGGCTGCAAAGGGTAACCCTGGGATGGCAGGGGTGGGTGGAATCATCAGGAACTCACATGGCAAAGGCATTGTTGCAATTTCAGCACCCCTGGGATCACAAACAAACCACTATGTAGAGGCTAGCGCGGCACATCACACTCTAAAGTTTTCCAAGGAAATGGGGATCAAGCACTTATGGGTAGAGGGGGATTCAAAAAATATCATAGACTGCCTCAATGAAAAGACCAGGCCTTCCTGGACTATTGAGAATATAATAAGGAAATGTAGACAAATCCTTAAGTCTTTCAATTTTCGATCAGGTTTACGTGGCATATGACTACCAGGAAGCCAACCAGGTGGTAGATAGGCTGGCAAACATGGGAGTTAAGCATGATGAAGTAAAACAATGGAATGATGAGAATTATCTACCGCTGGAAATTGCCATCATCGTTGAAAGTGATCGGGTTCCAGGCAGACTCGGAGACATTAAAAGCTAATTATGAAGAGTTATGACAGATGGAATAAAAATTCCCACAGGATGTGCAAGTACAAGAGATATGATGGGATAATCAGTTTAAGGCCCCGTCGGCACACTTGGAGGCAGCTAATCAATTATAGCATTTACGAGGCAAAAAGAAGTCTCTCGAAACTCTGAACCAATTTCATTACAAAACAGAGGGCTCTAAGTGAGAATTTCACCAGAAAAAGAGGAAATAGGGAAATTGCAGAAATGGTGGGAGAAAGGAACAGGAGAGAACTAGAGAGAGAAGCTGAAAAATGGCGTCGGAGATCAAAGGTATGGGAGATTTTGAAAAAGGGTGAAGTGACCACTTACATTGAACTTCTTCATGGGTGGAAGCCCTCTGTTACAAATATGATGGTAAAGAGCTAGAATGAAGGGAAGGTGAAAATCGATGGGATTACTTTCATGGTGACTGAGGAAATAGTTTTGGCGGTGACTGGCATTCCCATAATTGGGAAAAAAATTTATAGGGACAGAAAAATTTCCAGCAAAGCTTTGACGGAGTTCATTAAAAATGAAGCTGAAAAGCGTACTCTGGTAAAGAAGGGCACTTTTTACCTCCTGAACTCCATCAAACCTCTATGGCATTTTGTGTTGAGGGCAATAATCAAATACATCTCGCTGGATACCAGATTCGACCGCATCAGCACCCACCATTTTGTGCTTCTCAACCACTTCAGGTATGAGGCAAAGGTTTCCATCCCTTTCTACCTTTGCTCATCTATTAATGATAATATTAATGACTATAAGGAGAAACACATAAGCAACCCGGCCTTCCATGAGGGCTTATTACTTTTAATTTATGAGTATTTCAAATCTTGCACTCTAGGAAAGGAAATTAAAGGTATGGAGGAAGGTAATTCTGAGGATGGTTTGAAGGAGGATTACATCCCCTCTGACATAGAGGACAGTAGAGAGATGCACTCTGAGACAAAGGAGGAAGAACCTCTTCAGACAAAGAAAAGGAAAAATAAAATTAAACAGGAGACAAGCAAATAGCACATAGAGGTTTCTTCGGATAGGGAGTACAATGAAAATGAGGAAGGCATGGAAACGGGGAATGAGAGCTCGGGAGAAGAAAGAGAAATGAAGAAGAAGGGGAAGAAGGAAAAAAAGAGGAAGATCACAATCAAGATGTCGACTCAAAATGAGGAGGGTAGCTCGAGGAAGAGGGTCACGAGATCAAAAAGAGTAATAGTGGAAACCCAAGAGGAGAAGCTGGCTAGTCAAGAAGAAACAAAAGAGGAGAGAGCTGTGGAAGAGGAGAGTCAGGGGAAGGAGAAAGAAGAGGATGACAACAGCTAGGGTTATGCAAAGTATGGAGAAAACCATTACACCTACAGTATTACAGGCAAAAACAAAAAGGTTGTATGGAGAAATTTCAACTCGGTCTCCGCCAAAATGGGCATAAAGAGAGAATTAGTAAGGACCTTGGTTAAGGAAAACAAAGAGGTAGAATTTAGATGGAAGAGCTCATAGATCCTACTCTGGTGATTTTCAGCGACAATGCGAGGGAAGATCCTCAAATGGATGTGTTGAATAATGCAAAAAATAGCGCCATTGACAGTTATAGATCAACGAAATGGACCTACTATGAAATATCTGAGCTGAAAAAAAGGATGGACATGATGGAGAAAGAAAGCATAATCAAAAACAACAAGAACATAGTGGAGGACAGAGAGTTGGACAGTAGAGTGGCGGAACAGAAGCATAGGATTGAAAGCATTGAAGCTTCAATGGTTAAAATTGCAGAGCAAAGTTACAACATTCTAAAAGCCTCAAATGATAACATTAAGGTTATCATTGACAAGTTTCAAGAATAAAAAGGAAACAAAGAGGATAGGTAGATGCATAGAGACAGGGACCAACTTCCAGAAGAAGAAAATGTGAAGGGAACTGGAGAAGAAGCCAAGCAGATGGCAGATCAAGAAGCTGACAAGGAGCTGGATGAACTCAGAGAAGCTGCTAGGAGAATGACCAAGCTAGATATACGGGCGGTGGAGATTCTCAGAGACATTGCCTGACTGGATCCCCTGGTTTTTGTTCCTGGTTTTATTGGACATGTGTTCCTGGCTTTCTGATGTTTAGACTGTTTTGCTAGAACTGCCTATTTTATGATGGATGTTTTGTAATGATCATATGCTTTAGTTCTCTATTCTTTCCATTGTAGGGTTTCAGGAACCCATAAAAACCTATTTTCCTTAATAAAAAACATAATAATTAAGCACAACTTTATTTCTTTCGCCTTATCAATATGTTCATAATTGCTTAATGCCAAAGACTACTTTTTTTTAATATACCCTTTATATTAATCAAAATTCATTTTTTGACATCTTGCAACTAGTTAACCTTCTTTCTCCTTTTCCCTTGAAGCATGTCTCTTTTCACTAAAATTTTTGGTGTAGATCTAATAAGGGAAATACGTAGATCTAACAAGGGAAATACATTGAGGAGCGCCAAACCCTTAGCTACCACAATCAATCTCATGAATCTACATAATCCAAATACCATAGAGACTTGAACTCTATAAAAATCTATTAAAACACAAATTTGATTCAACAAAAAGGACAAATGAATTTAATGGAAATCAAAAAAAGTAAATAAGCATATATTTGTAAATAAATCTTGACTGTATGGATTATACAACATAATAATACTCACATTGTTGTATGCATTTAATGATGTGGATATTGTTATAGGAAAACATGTTGTAAATATCAAATAATATTTTGGGAGATAAGTGAAATCCTCTACAACTCCCCAGCCTATATTTTGGATTCCTAAATCCTTTTGCACCTGGTGAGAAGGTCAAACAGGGGTCCCTAGAGGGCTTCCCAATCCAAACATGTTGTCCTTGGATTAATATAGAAAAAGGAAACAACCCAGTCAAAGGGTCCTCCTCCCAGTGGTTTGGTCTCCCCTATAGCCTTGTCACTACTAGGTCTAGGTTCCTTCTTTGATAATGAAGATCTAGACTCATTTGTGGAGAAAATGGTTGTGGGCAAGTCCTCAAAGATGGAAAATTCAAATTTTGAAGATCTTTCATCACCTACATGGACAGTGGATGTTTTGGAGGTGAGAATCCCAAATAATTTGATGGACGGTATGACTGGAGACTGTAAGCTCTCATTAGTGGATAAGTTTCTCACTTTTTTCCCTATGTTGATCAAGTTAGCAGATGGAAAGATGCAGTTTATAAATTAAAAGGCAGTGTAACTATAATTGTCATGGCTAAGAGTCTATTTTATTTAGATTTTTATGAAGACCTAATTATAAGGTTCTCACTGGAGGGCCTTGGCCTTTTGATAATGGTTTAAAAATTTTCATTTTGCTATGTAAGTGGAAACCTAGGTTTGACCCGATGATTGACCTAGGTTTTGTGGCTCCTACCTGGGTTTAACTTACGAGTCTCTATTTGGAATTTATGCGATTATAATATCTTCAAGGGTATTACTAATTCTTTTGGAACCTTCCTAGTGGTGGATTAGGTCACCCAACAAAAAATCGAGGCTAATTTTTGTATGAATTTGTGTAAATGTAGTAATTAACACAATTCTTCCTACAACCATAGCTCTTAAATATAAATTTGGTAGATAGATTCAACAAATAGAATATGATAATACTAGCACTCACTGCCAAAATTGTAATAAGTTTGGGCATTTGAGCGATGTGTGAGGAAGAAAATCAATGGGGTTAAGAAAGTGGTGATGGGAAAACATAAGAAATTCCTATCTTTTGAAACTGGGAAAGCGTAGTGCCACTTCAACCCATCTTTGTAAGTAGGTAATGTAGCCTGGACCCTACCTTGGATACAGCATGAGGTAAACGTAATTGGGATATTATTGTATTAATTCTCATGTATTCCTATTTTATAAAAGGAAATCTATGTTATGCTAGATCATGTGGTTTCATAGCACCTAGTAATACTAATGATCTTTGTTAGAAAAATGGTTACTTGACATTTATAGTGATAACTAGTTAAGAGGACATGTTAGCTTAGATGAAATGTGGTATGTTTATTAGTTAGATGGATTAGTAGTGAAGGTATATGCATGATGTGGTTACCCATAGTTTCCTTGATATCTCATGAAAATGGTTGTTTGCATGCTTATGAGTTACTAATACACTAGCTCATGTATCCTCTGATGTCTCGATTATTACTATGCTTATGTTACTAGTTATGGTTGATCTTGTCTAACATTTTTTTATCGCAGAGGGACGAAGTCATGATTACTAATTCATGAGGTTCACATGATGTCTCAATGCCCTTTACTATTTGATATTGTATGTGTGTGTGTGTGTGCGCACGCGCTTGTCTATTGTAAGTTAATGTGGACAGGTACCGAGCATTGAGTTCACCTGAATTGGCAAATATGAGTGTGCACAAAGTAAAAAATTTAAAAAAAATTAACCCCAACGGTGGTTAAATATAGAGTTAATCATATGGCCAACAAATTTCCCTAGCCACAATTATCGTTTCGAGTTTGGACGATAATTGCCACATTATTTATTTTTGCCAACTAGTTATTAGGTGGTAACAAATATCTGTCGTGCTTGGTATGTTGAGGCATGTGATGGGGTTACAATGTTGGATTTGTGATGTTTTTTATGTTTTTCGGTTGGCAAATGAGTTTATTGATGCATTTGTGCATTGGATGGAGTTACCGACTAATTTTATAATTATGTTTTGTCATCACCGACTAATATAGTTTGGGTGCTTTATTTTAATTGGGGATTTTAATCTTTTGGCCTTGGATATTATTTTATGGTTCTAATTTAGTTTTTTTAATGTTTTTTTATATTTAATAAAAGAGCCTTTCAAATATGAAGGAAAAATTTCATGTTTGAAATCATCAATTCATTCTTATTTATAATTTTATGAATTTTTGAAAAACCCTCATAAAGAATTTTGAATTTGGCTTATGGAGAAAATTTTAATGTCAATCTTTTTGTGGGTTTTTTCGTTGTGCATTCCTCTCCTCACTAGCATTCTTCCTTTATAATTTTGTGGCATTTGGTTTAGGATTTCTCTACTTATGCTTATTTCCTTATTTTATGCAAGTGGAGGTAAGTTCTCTTTTATTTCTTTTTTTTTTTTTAAGATTTTGAAAATTTGGGATGAGAGTAATTAAATTTGATTTTTAATGATTTGGAATTTACTACAAATTTGTTTGAATTTATTTGATGGAGATTTGATCATTTAATTGAAAATTTATGAGAAAACAAGGGTTTGTTGCCCTCTCATTTCCGGAATTCAATTGAATGTACTAATGAATGAAATAACTGCATTTTTTTGTGTTTAAAATCATTTGGAAACCAAGAGGTTTGCCTATATATTTTTTTTGGTTGAATTTGGAAAAGATTTGATTGTGAATTCATGTTTTCTTCAAAATTCATGCCAAAATGCGAGTCTGCTGCCCTCAAGCTCCCAGAATTTGTTTGGATGTTTGAAAACTTGTATTTAGAGTGCTTTTGTGTGGAAAAACAATTGAGAACCAATGAAGACAGCCCAGATTTTATTATGGTTGTATTTTGGAAATTTGATGGTTGAAATAATGTCTTTTTATGCACCTAGATTGTGTGGATTTTTTCTAAATTATGGATCATAGTGAATGAAGGGTGCGGAATTTTTTTGATGTTTTTATTTGATGATTTATGATGGATTTGAACTGTTTAGTATGAGGTTTTTCATCCTTGAGAAGTTTGGGTTTTGGATGGTTATTGTTTATGTCTCATTGTATGCAACCAGTTCTGGGCATTTCCCAAATTTAGTGTGATATGAGTGGGTGATTGGAAGTCTTGGCATTGTAATTTAGTTCTCTTGGCATATCATTTGTTTATGCTCATTTGGCATGTGATTGGGCTATGATATGGTATATTGTTCTTCCTTGTTCTTGACATAGTTTCGATGGTGCCCTTTCATTTATGAATCTGGAAAATTTGTTATGTGATGTGAATCAATGGTTGGTTGTAATATTACGGTTATTGGGATGCATGTGAATGGTTGTGATGTTAATCTTATGGATTCTTGCAAATGGGCACTTAATCATTTCTTGGCTTGTACATACCCGATTGGGCTATCGTATATCTCGGGTGGCTCTTGTGTTGAGAGAGCATGGATTCATATTATGTTTGGTCTTATCTGATAGCTGCATTCACTTCTAGGGCAGTGAATTAACACTTATGATTCTTGTTTTTATGAGGCCTCTCAGGTATTGGCAAGCTCATATGTATTTTTTCTCTTGTACGCTCATGGTTTCCACGCATGGATAGGAATTATTATATTGTTTCCAAGGGTTATGTCAGCAAAGTGTCATGCTTATTTATGGATGGAATTTATTATTTTATTATGGAGGGATATTCTGAAAATGTTTCATGCCAACTCATTTGATGAAAGACCTCACCAAATTTCCATGTGTATGTGTGTGTGGTGCATGAGTGGATGTGAAGCCAATTGTGAGAATATCTCTTAATGGGGGGACCGAGGACTTTGCGACACCCAGAGTCCGGAGAACTAGCCGTTATTGAAGTGACCGGGCAATAAGCCATACTGGACTGACGTGGGTAGTCACGTGGTCACGCAATAGATAGAGTAATGACACTTAATGGTGATAGATGTCTTCTACACGGATGGAACGAATGCCAAGTGGGACGATTTTAAATGCTCAAGTGTGGGGGAATTTAATCCCCCCATGAATGCTGAAACGACGGAGGAGAGAGAAAATGGCCATAGCTCGAACAGGCAAGGTGTCAAGTTCAAACCAGGTGGGAATCAGGTGGGTGAGCTCAAAACTGGGTCAACACGCAGAGGGCACGGCAAGCTCACCACAAGGGCTGGTGGGACTCGACAGAATATACAAAATTTACAACAGGCCCACTCTGACTAACCAAAATTACACGGGAAGCCGAAGAGCGGCAAAATTTACAACTAACTTACACTATTTAAAAAGGTTTACATCTAACTGCACTAAGCTACAACTATTTATATGAATATAAAGAAAAATACAGCGATTTACATAAAATACAGTGCAGGAAAGGCGGACAACCTCCCTGCAAGGCCATCCCACCAATAGGAGGCGACGAGGAAGACAGAAAGCAAACCAACAAAAGAAAACCAAAAGCGAAAGAAAAGAAGATCCCAAAAAAAAAAACGAAGAACCAGAAAGACCTACCTTAAAACCAGGAAATGTAGGAAGAAAGGCACAGGAGGTGCTCTGTAGACGAGTAGCTTCACGAACCACAAACACCGAAGACCTTGCAGGCTAGCTGGAAACACGCACCAGCTCAAACTTCACCTTCACTGCTAAACCTTCAAAGCAAATCGCACTTAGGATAAATTTTCTCTTAATCTCTCTTAATCGCTCTGAAGGTAATTTGTTTGTGGTAAATGTAAAAATGACAAGTGAAACCCTATTTATACCCTTAGGTGAAAACGCACCACTTCCTTCCGAAAGTCCCGAGAAAAAGGAAAACCACTGGACTCCGAGCCCAGGGAATCTGTGCAACCACATCCTCTAACTAAAGAGGAAGTAATGGCAAAGAATCCCAGAGTCTGAAATCCAGCTGGCACAAAGAAACAAAACACTCCAGGACTGGGCCCCTGAGCAAGGAAGACAAAAAAAGAAACACAACGGCCCCGCGGAGGCAAAGGCTGGAGAAAACAAAAGAAGCCAAAATAAACCAAGGAAGAACAAAAAGCAAAAAAAGGCGGGGACCCAACATTTTTCCAACAAAATGTAGGGACGGGTATGCATGGCATAACACCCGTTAAGTGGGTCCCACCGGGCGTGCCAGAAATGTGAGCAGAGAAATTAGTTATAAAGGAATACAATAATAATATTAAAGCATTAAATAACCAATAAATCAAGACTACACTCAAGATTGGACTGAAAAGAAAGCCTAAAAACCATAACAGATTAAGGAAATGCAAACCTCCCTAAAAATTGATCGAAGCTCCCTTTTGATCTTTTGATGTGTCCATGCTTATGGATGTGTGCTCAAGATTTGATATGCTTCAAGCTTCAAGATGGGTTCTTCAACCTGGCATTATAAGTTTGCGTAAGAGATGGATTGAATTTATGAAGGAATGAGGTTCTACTAATAGGAAAATGGACTCAGGATGAGTGGTCAGGATGCAAAGTTGAAGAGGGGCTCAGATGCACCTAGAAGAGAGCACAATGATTGTTCTTCTTTAAGTGCCTCTCATTGTGACAAGTGTCACAAGGAGATTGGATGAGGAATGTGACCATTTTGGTCCATGTGCAAAGGGATAAAAGAAGACTTTGGGGATAGGGTGACTAATGAGGGTTGTAAGAAGCATTAATGAGGCATGTAAGAGCATTAATGAGGCATTAATGAGGTATGGGTGAGGGGATAAGAGAGAGTTTGAGAAAGTTGACTTTGGGAAAGAGTTGAATTCCTAATCCAAGGATTTAGGAATGTGACAAGCTTAGGAGGAGTTTAGGATTAGGGTTAGGGTTTAAGATAGGTCATTAGGGAGATAGTGATGGGAGGAGAGAGAATGAGTGGAGGGGTTAATTAGCTTATTACGGATAATTAGCTAATGAAGAAGGGTTAGCATGTGTGAAGGGGTTGGGATGGGGTTGAACTTAGGATTAGGTGGTTGGGATTGGTTAGGTTAGGGGTTAAGGTTATGAAGCCATGTGCTTAAATAGAATAGAATTAACTATTTAAATCACAAGTAAAGGAAAAGAGGATAATATGAATTAAACTAAATGAATAAATACATTCATTCAACCTAATAGGGGAGAAGGGGTTTTAATCAATTATTAGGCTATTGGTTGTCATTTAATAATAAATCAGACTATAGCTAATTAATTAAATTAATTAATCTAGTAGGATAACATAGATCAATTAGTAATGACTGATTACTTAGTTGATAATGTTTTAGAAGGTACTAAATGTGATTAGATATGTTAATTAGATTTAGGTGTCTGCAATAATGAGTTGCATAGTGGAACTCAAGAAACCATCGACCATGTGACTTTATGGAATTTCTAGTATTGAAGTCACCTTTTTGAGTAGTTGGGAAATGTGACTCATTAATAAGGATCTTCGTGGTCGATACAATGGAGATATACTTGTGTGATTTTTTATGACCAAGGATATTACAATTGATTTTATTCTTGATTTGTGATTTATCTCAATCGTCAATTAACAATTCAGCATATATTTATAAAGGCTCCACATTCAACATGAGTGATATTTGCTTGAAATGATTGTACATTTTTAGGTGTTCTCATACACTGTTCAATGACTGCGATCTTTTGAGGAATAGTCAAGTGCACCTTATTAAGAAGGGTCTGCATTGAACAAAGCACGAAAATATACTTGGATCATTTTTGAACTCAACTAAAAATAGTTCTTGTCATCAAAAACTTATTTTCTTTGTGATTTGTGAGCTGTGTCAGTCCTCAGTTGATGAATCTCATTTATCGCTGTTGATATTGATTGGACATGCATGTTGTATTTTTTTAATTCTTTGTGTGCCCAATGGTTGCATATGCTTTGAGAAATGTTAACTCACCTTATTATACTTTTTTAACCCTCATTCTTCTTATTTAGACCTTTCAAAATATATATACAATTAAATTATAATATTTGTATTATCTCTAAGCATCAATTTTATTTAATGACCGCTCGAACTCTCCTATTAACATAAATCATAATGATGTCATGTATCGTTTGGGTATGTAGATATAGACATGAGGAGAAAAAAATTATGGTGTTAGATAGGATGGACATAATTGGAAAGAATGACATGGGAGACTGCTCAATATGTGAGACTTCCAAAGAACGCACCCATGATATTGTGGTGTAGAATTAGCCTTCCCAAGAATGTTCCACCATCATTAAGGGAAAGGATGAGGAATTGGCTGTCATTTTAGTTTTGTCTTCCCTCTCTCTTTAGCCCATTGGTCTAAGTCTTGAAGCTAGAGTTGGATTAGTGTACACTCTTCTATTGCAATTTCATTTTCCTATTCTTCTTCTTTGTTAGGTTAAGGATGGTGATACAATTGTACTATTGGAATTATTGTCAATTATAGCATCTGCAATTGTGTAGATTCATAGACAACGATATTGAATGCACTCAAACATAGGATGGATGGAATTGGAATGAATAAGAGGGAGTATTCTGAGAAGGGTATTTCCAAAGAATGCCCCAACAATAATAGGTTCTCTCATTGTATCTAGATAATTTTTATAGCACTATCATTTGCTTCCTCTTTTTTGCATTTAGAGGTTGAAGAACGAGGGGAATTTGTAATATACTACTTTCAGTGCTTTCCTTTTAGTTCTTATAAGTGCTCTGTTAGGTTAAGGGGAATGATACCATTGTACTCTTGGCCTTAACCATGAGGATCAAATAGAGTCAGGCACTGTTGATAAATCAAATTGCATTCAAAAACTCTGACATGCAAATATTATTACCATTGCATAAAATTTGAGGTCTGGAGGGTATTTAACTAGTAGTCGTCATCATTTTGGGTGCAACCATTTTATCAATGTCCCTCACCATGTCATATTTATCATTGACAAAACACATTCCAAGGCTTTCCCATATACTAAGGTAGAATGGAAATAATTAGAAAGAATACCAATGGTGCGAGAGTTTAAGTCAAAATCATTCAAATAGTGCTTTAGAAATTGAACACAATCCACTATTGACTCCTTACCACTAGTATTTGTATTGTAATTTTTCTTTGGCTCATTATGATGTTCAAGTTTTCTCTACCTACCTTCCTTATTATCCATTTTCAATAATGCAATCTTCCTTTCACTCTAGTTTTTCAATTTTGTGGAGCACATTTTGCGGCCTTTATGTACAAGTACAATATTCATCGCACCATTATTAAAAAAACTTGTAATATGTACTATGTAACATTGTAATTTAGTAATGTCTAGTCTCTTTTTAATGTGTATTGTTGTGGTTATTGAAGTTCAACTCATATGCACTACAGTATTAAATGTAAAATAGGAAGACAAAGTAAGATGTAAGAAATTAGAAATTGGGTCAACGTTAAATGCTTCTTAAAGGTACAAGTAAATTTTTAATTGTACATATGAAAAATATAAATTATTAAAAGAAATGTAATATCTACAATGTAACATTGTAATTCATTAATCTAAAATCTTTTTATATATATATATTTTTGTAATTATTGAAGTTTTAATCAATGACATGATTGTACATTTTTAAGCGTGAATTTTGTCATTTGTATTTTCAATATTGTAGTATATTTATCTAATGCAATGAGTTTGTTCTTTTGTCTGTTACTCATCATGGTTCTTGAACAATAAAAATATCCAACTTGGTTCAAGGGTTCCAAAACCTACCAAAGGACCAACTTGGGTTTTTGCGCACTTGTAGGTATAGATATTAAACTTACCTCAAAATTTAAGACACTAGTGTAATGAAATACAAGGTTGCTGAAAAAGGAACCAAATGATTCCACTATTGTCGTCTTGTTTTTCCATTATTAATAACAAATAATACACTTAGATGTAAATGAATATTAGGTTGTATATAGTCTTCTTCATTTGTCAATGATTGTACTTTCATCTTCTTCTTTTTTCCATTAGTAATAGTTATTAATGCACTGAGATGCAAATGAATATTAAGTCGTATATGTTCTTCTTCATTTGTCGGGCTCCGAATTTGATCCTCCAACTAATGTTAGGGTTTGACAACTATTTTTGTACTACAAATTGTACGGTTGGGGATTTCTGATGATGAAAACCAACACTTCACAGAGACCAAAGAGTTAACTTCATTGCAAAATAGCTATCGGACCTGAACCTTGTTTTTTGAACTTCACGTTAACTCTGACAACTCATCCGAGCAAGCAATTAAATTATTTTTACCATAAGTATCGACTTCCCTTTAAATATATAAAACATATCGGTTATTCGTTGCACACCCACAAGAGGACAACTACTAGTATCAATTGTAGAAACTTAATTGTTATATACTTTGAACAACTACCAAAATCTCAACTCTTAAACCAATTATGTTGCTAATAATTTGTGTTTTAAAACTTACAAATAAGTTTTGTGAAAGATAAATATTTTATATAAAAAATATTAATACGTTACCAATTAAAAATAATAATAGTAAACTAGCATACATACATATATATATATATATATATATATATAGAGAGAGAGAGAGAGAGAGAGAGAGAGAGAGAGAGAGAGAGATCTTAAGAAAAGCTAACCCAAAATTAGCAACAAAATTTCTCCCAAAACTAACCCACTTAATGCATCTAATAAATAGTTCTAATTCGTGTACAAAGTTTTAACAAAATCAAATTTACAAGATATAGAATAATTTCTGAATTTGAATAGTTTAAAACATTTATATACTTTTATTGATTATAAGTATCTACTAACTTATAGAGTAATTTCTGAATTTGAATAGTTTAAAACATTTATATACTTTTATTGATTATAAGTATCTACTAACTATTAGCAGGTAAGTAAAAAATAAATTAAAAATTAAAAAAAATGAAGAAAAAGAAGTAGTAAATTTGGAAAATTTAAAGCTATTGCTTATGCCAATTTTGTCATTCCTGTTTCTAACCTACAATATATCCATGGATATCTGTTTGTCCTCCACCATCAAAAGTCAACTATTAAAAGAATGGGTGGTGAATGCAGCAACAACTGACAAAGAATTCATTGCATGGATATAAATTCTAACAATAATGTAAAACCAATGAAGGAGGGGATAATTTGGCAATTTACCAGTGCATAGTTATACAAAAACTGTAATGTCTTTCCCAAAAAAATCGATGGATGTTAGTGCATAGTCAAGGATAGATCCATATCAACTTCTCAATTCATTACTCTAAACTTGTGGTAGTGAAAAGATCTGATTCCAGTGAAGATTTTATTTCTGACTCACCATAGGAGACCTTAGAAAATACTCTCAAAAACAATCTACATACAAATGTTCTTTCTTAGACTATGTAATCAATCCTGAAGGATGGCTCGAGTGGTTAGGAACTTTTGTATTGAAAACCTTATATTATGGAGAGTACAGAAATTCTGGAATAACATTTTATGGTGGCTACCCGAATTTTCCATTGAGAACATTTCTTTGTGAGGTGCTTGATTTAAGATTCAATCAACTACCATCAATTACAATTCATCAGTAACTGCCCAAAATTCTTCTTTTAAGTAACGAAGGACTCTTCCACCATGCTACCAACTTAACAAACAAGAGAATAGACATCATTTTTAAAAACAAAATTAAACATTTACAAACAAATTTTCTATCATTGTAGGAAGGATTTAACTTAACAATTAACACAACTTTCTTTCTTTGGCCTTATCAATATGTTCATAATTGCTTAATGCCAAAGACCACTTTTTCTTGATATTCCCTTTATATTAATCCAAATTCATTTTTTGACATCTTGCAACTAGTTAACCTTCTTTCTCCTTTTCCCTTGAAGCATGTCTCTTTTCACTTAAATTTTTGGTGTAGATTTAATAAGGGAAATACACTGAGGAGTGCCAAACCCTTAGCTACCATAATCAATCTGATGGATCTACATAATCCAAATACCATAGAGACTTGAACTCTATAAAAATCTATTAAAACTCAAATTTGATTCAACAAAAAGGACAAATGAATTTAATGGAAATCAAAAAAAGTAAATAAGCATATATTTGTTAATAGATCTTAATTGTATGGATTATACAACATAATAATACTCACATTGTTGTATGCATTTAATGATGTGGATATTGTTATAGGAAAACATGTTGTAAATATCAAATAATATTTTGGGAGATAAGTGAAATCCTCTACAACTCCCCAGCCTATGTTTTGGATTCTTGAATCCTTTTGCACCTGATGAGAAGGTCAAACAGGGGTCCCTAGAGGGCTTCCCAATCCAAACATGTTGTCCTTTGATTAATATAGAAAAAGGAAACAACCCAGTCAAAGGGTCCTCCTCCCAGTGGTTTGGTCTCCCCTATAGCCTTGTTACTGCTAGGTCTAGGTTCCTTCTTTGATAACGAAGATCCAATCTCATTTGTGGAGAAAATGGTTGTGGGCAAGTCCTCGAAGATGGAAAATTCAAATTTTGACGATCTTTCATCACCTACATGCACAGTGGAAGTTTTGGAGGTGAGAATCCCAAATAATTTGATGGACAGTATGACTGGAGACTGTAAGCTCTCATTAGTGGATAAGTTTCTCGCTTTTTTCCTTATGTTGATCAAGTTAGGAGATGGGAAGATGTAGTTTGTAAATTAAAAGGCAATGTAACTATAACTGTCATGGCTAAGAATATATTTTATTTAGATTTTTATGAAGACCTAATTTTAAGGTTCTCACTGGAGGGCCTTGGCCTTTTGATAATGGTATAAAAAATTTCCTTTTGCAATGTAAGTGGAAACCTAGTTTTGACTCGATGACTGACCTAGGTTTTGTGGCTCCTACCTGGGTTTAACTTACGAATCTCTATTTGGAATTTATGGGATTACAATATCTTCAAGGGTATTACTAATTATTTTGGAACCTTCCTAGTGGTGGATTAGGTCACCCAACAAAAAATCAAGGCTGATTTTTGCATGAATTTGTGTAAATGTAGTAATTAACACAATTCTTCCTACAACCATAGCTCTTAAATCTAAATTTGGTAGATGGATTCAGCAAATAGAATATGATAATACTAGCACTCACTACCAAAAACTGTAATAAGTTTGGGCATTTGAGTGATGTGTGAGGAAGAAAATCAATGGGCTTAAGAAAGTGGTGTTGGGAAAACATAAGAAATTCCTAT
This sequence comes from Thuja plicata, assembly GCA_018584345.1. Lineage (NCBI taxonomy): Eukaryota > Viridiplantae > Streptophyta > Pinopsida > Cupressales > Cupressaceae > Thuja > Thuja plicata. Next base: position 816,599 of record MU225721.1, read on the forward strand.
CTTTTGAAACTGGGAAAGCGTAGTGCTACTTCAACCCATCTCTATAAGTAGGTAATGTAGCATGGACCCTACCTTGGATGCAGCATGAGGTAAACGTAATTGGTATATTATTGTATTAATTCTCATGTATTCCTATTTTATAAAAGGAAATCTATGTTATGCTAGGTGATGTGATTTCATAGCACCTAGTAATACTATTGATCTTTGTTGGAAAATGGTTACTTGACATCTATAGTGATAACTAGTTAAGAGGACATGTTAGCTTAGATGAAATGTGGTATGTTTATTAGTTAGATGGATTAGTAGTGAAGGTATATGCATGATGTGGTTTCCAATAGTTTCCTTGATATCTCATGAAAATGGTTGTTTGCATGCTTATGAGTTACTAATACACTAGCTCATGTATCATCTGATGTCTCGATTATTACTATGCTTATGTTACTAGTTACGGTTGATCTTGTCTAACATTTTTTATCGAAGAGGGACGAAGTCATAGTTACTAATTAATGAGGTTCACATGATGTCTCAATGCCCTTCGCTATTTGATATTGTGTGTGTGTGTGTGTGTGTGTGTGTGTGTGTGTGTGTGTGTGAGCTTTGTCTATTGTACTAAAGTGGACAGTTATCGAGCATCGAGTTCACCTGAATTGGCAAATCTGAGTGTGCCCAAAGTAAAAAAAATTTAAAAAATTTAACCCCAACGGTGGTTAAATATAGAGTTAATCATATGGCCAGCTGATTTCCCTAGCCACAATTATCGTTTCGAGTTTGGACGATAATTGCTACATTATTTATTTTGGCCAACTAGTTATCAGGTGGTAACAAATGTTTGTCATGCTTGGTGAGGCTTGTGACCAGGTTACAATGTTGGATTTGTGATTTTTTTATGTTTTTCGGTTGGCAGATGAGTTTATTGATGCATTTGTGCATTGGATGGAGTCGCCGACTAATTTTATAATTATGTTTTTTCATCACCGACTAATATAGTTTGGGTGCTTTATTTTAATTGGGGATTTTAATCTTTTGGCCTTGGATATTATTTTATGGTTCTAATTTAGTTGTTTTAATGTTTTTTTATACTTTATAAAAGAGCCTTTCAAATATGGAGGAAAAATTTCATGTTTGAAATCATCTATTCATTCTTATTTATAATTTTATGAATTTTTGAAAAACCCTCATAAAGAATTTTGAATTTGGCTTATGGAGAAAATTTTAATGTCAATCTTTTTGTGGGCTTTTTTGTTGTGCATTCCTCTCCTCACTAGCATTCTTCCTTAAAAATTTTGTGACATTTGGTTTAGGATTTCTCTACTTATGCTTATTTCTTTATTTTATGCAAGTGGAGGTAAGTTCTATTTTTTTTTCATTTTTCTTTTAAGATTTTGAAACTTTAGGATGAGAGTGATTAAATTTGCATTTTTAATGATTTGGAATTTACTACAAATTTGTTTGAATTTATTTGATGGAGATTTGATCATTTAATTGAAAATTTATGAGAATTCACGATTAGTATGTAGAGTATATCTATTTATATTGTTCTTTGAGTGATCTTGATCTCTGATTGATTATCTGGTACACTCTGGGATTCCATATTGTACACTCCTTTGTCTGTGACCTTATGATGTTATTGATGATGTATTCTTGGCACTTGTATAATAATCATGGTTTATATTCATGGCATTGTGAATTATTATTCTTGCAGATGGGTGTAATTATACGATGAGTTTTTATTCTAATGTTCTCTTAGTATTCTCATATTATGTTATTTATGGTAATGGTTATCATAGGAACATTTCCATTGGTGCACTAAAATCAATGTAGATGTGTTCGAGCAGGCCCGAAGGATGATTTAGTCATTCTTCGATGTTAGTGGGATGGTATGTTATCTATTGATTGGGATAAGTGTCCTTGGTGGTGAAGTACTCGTTCGAAAGAAAATGAAATTTGGTATAGACTTCTTGATCGGCGCTTCTACCTGTCCATTGGCATCTATGCTAATTAGTGTTTCTATCTGGTAATCAACGCCTCTGCCTCTTTGGACTGAGATAGCCCAGCCGCCAAAATAATTATATCAGGCAATTGGTGTCTCCGATTATGGATTGGCACCTACACGAATCAGCACACCTACCTACCTTTGACATCTTTCCCCAGTCTAGATGTGTTAATGGTAGTTAATCGATTGTTTTAGTGCTTAGTGTTTGATCTTGGTTTTTTGGTTATTTTTCGAATTTGTTGTGATATCTCCACATTGTGTATAATGTCACTACTGTGAGGTGAAGTAAATGCAATTGTTGTGTAGTAAAAGATGAATCGTTCAAAAAAAACATATGTTTTAGTGCATGTTTTGTCTTCATTTTGAGCGTTCCATGGTGGGGCGCTATAGAAAGAATATGAAAAACCCTAATCCAAATAAGAAAATTGTTAAACCTACTGCTCAAAATCCTCTAAAAAAGAAAAAGACCATGCAAGAAAAAGATAAATCAATTCAAAAAAGAGAAGGATAACAAAACTTAGCTAAGGATTGGTGTTAAGGAAACAGAGAAAGAGGAAAGGAATGACAAATCCTCAGATTTTCTTGTTAAGAGTATTAGAATAATTAAAGAAAATGGAGCAACTAGAAGGCAAGAAGGGTTAAAGAATTAGAAGACAATCAGACTAGTATGGCCGAAAGGTCTAATCACCAAAAAGCCCTTGAAGAGAATAAATTAAGCCTTAATTCTAATCTTACCTCCTCAAGGAAAGTAAATCATTTTGTTGAGCCAATTACCCCAAGCAAAGAGTCTCAAAGGAAAGGTTCACAGATCGTGGATGTATTGTAGCAAGAAGCAAAAAAGATTTTGGGGGAAGGTGATGTATTTGTTGCTATTGTACATGTTAAAACTACTTCTCATCCTTCAAACCAACAAGTAAAGATCTACTCATTAGATGACATGGAAGGAGATATGTTGGCCTCCCAAAAATTAGACCAAATTTATAAAAATAATGGATAAAACAAAGAGAGTTCACTAAAAAAATGACAATAAAGATATGGAGTCCTTGGCACATCTAGGCTTTGGATCCCCAACAATGAAAAACAAAGATGTATTAAAGGAGGAATGGACCCAAATAGTCAATGAAAAAAGAAGAAGAAAAAGGTTGATGTTGGAGCAAAAAAATAGATAGGGAAGGCCTTCCCAAAAATATTTGAGGGAAAAGGATATAGCAAGACATGTGGAAATTGGTAAGCAAAGAACCCTTGATAACTTATTAGGGGATAAAACCAAAAATAAGTAGTAGGCCTTGACCTACCTCTCATCAATATCAAGCTGATAATGGCTACATTTTTTATATATGAAGATTGTTTCTTGGAATGTTAGGGGTCTAAATAGCCCTTTTAAAAAACATTCTCTTGAGTGATGTTTTTTAAAGAATAAAGTGGATATTTTGATTATTCGGGAAAATAAGATGTAATGTCGCCAAAATAATTAAATTATTTAATTTAATATTAATTGTGTATGGCCCCGAAACTTAATAATATTATCTCGCGGGCCCTTTTTAATTTATTCTTTATTGTTTCAGCCTTGTTGGCACATTTGTAATCCTTCGGGAAGTTTCTCAGAGCCATGTATAAGGTCAAGTTAGTTATTGTTGTAGCTATGCAAATTTTATTTTTTCTTTGTATGTGCAAATTCTCGTTGGATTTCAACTTGTCTTCCATTTTGGAGGTGAAAGATCCTCCCTACTTGGTATCCATGGTTTCGGTGGGAGCAACTAATCACCCTATTATGCTCTTGGTCTAGAATCATTGTATTGAAGATCTATTTGATATAATATGAATTTCTATCATTATTGTGTTTTGTGGCATTGATCTATATTACAGTCTGGAAATAATAATATTAGCAACATTGAACAATATCGATTGCACTAAGTGTCCTTGTTCGGTATATCTACTTAAATACTGGCAATACCATAGAAAGGTTGTACGAACTGCATGGGCATAGAGAAAATTGGGAGTCGTATGGTATTCATAACGTACACCAAGACAAATCAGCCAATGTACAGAAACTAAATCACCGTACGAACACTATCTTGCCACCGTACGGTGTTGGGAGACTATTGTTGACCATACGCAACTACTACTGACTGTATGACTGTGTGAGAAGAGGTCTAATTGACCGTATGATTGTTCCATACGAAGAGGGGTCAAGTGCGTACAAAGGAGGGTCAAGTGTGTTATGTATGGTAGATAACTATCGCACGCCAAGCTCGGAGTTAGTAATTGATGCAGTGCCAAGGTGAGAAAATCCCCAAAGGATATGTCCAACCTCACAAAAAGAGTCCACACAACGAAAATAACAAAGAACAACAAGATTTGAACCAAAATAACATCTTTATTTATCATAATTTAACTCATAAATGTTACGACCAAATACAAATCTAAGATCTATACCAAAGATCTCTACAAGCTTCAGGTCAATAGTCCACTACTATACCTTCTTCCCTCTACTAGCTTCTCTCTAACATGAAACCAAGCCCTATATTTATACAAAATCATGACCACAATTTGGCTCAAGAAATAACATTTCCCAAAGAAGGAAACATCTTACAAATATAGATCCATCCCTATAAAAACATAACAAAAGAAGAAGCAATCGCATGGAACAATCGAGGAAGGAACCATGATCCCACATGCTAATATTGCAATGGCTAAGAATCCCACAATCTCGATCGCAACACAAATCTCCAGGTAAGTCCATGCCAGTAAGGAATACGTTACCCACGGCTAGAAAGAGAAAGAAATATCAACATGTGATCAACCCCAAGAGAGGCAATTATAGGAGAATGATGCAAGAACACTCCTGAGCAAGAACCCATGAGCACAACTCCTAACTCACGTGGCAACTTGACCACACAACAACCTATCAACCCAATAAGAATAACAGGAATACAAATACTGCCCTATCACCAAATCCTCCAGATCTCTAACAACATAACACCAAATAAGGAGCGATCACATAAAAGAATCCAAAGCATAGTTAAGAACATGCCAGAAGGAGTGCAATAGCTAAAGATCCAAGTGGACCAACCACAACCAAAAATATAGAAATTGCCAATTGTAACCCAAACTCACTAAACAATGCAAGATTGCCAACAAACCAAAGATGCTCCTACATCAGTAATTTGGGTGGTGTAAAACACAGACCTCCGTCGGGGGTGTGCCACAACATGATCGTACAACTACGGGTGGCATAGGTACATTAGAGTGGTATTAGAGCCAGTGATTTTGTCAGTTCGTCGGGTAGTGAATGCAGGTATACACCAGAAGGAGGTATAATTCTATTGACAAAATGGGCATACCGTAGGACCCAGTCACTTAAGTCATAGCACTAGGAGGGAACTAACCAGAAATCAAGCCTAGATTAATGAAACAATGTCCAGAGGGGAACAAATACTGGAGCCCATGGAGGAAACTTTGCGACAATTGGCCCTGGGCAGAACAAATGGAGATCATAAGGGATAGATAAATAATTTGGTCACACGAAGGTCACACCCATAGTGCTCACATTCCTAACCGTTGATGCCAACTTTTCCCCAGAGAACAAAAGCACCTCACGGGGAGCAAGAGCCCACTTTCTAGGAGTTACAAGAGTAGTTGAATCAAGACTGGAGGAATGTAAATCTTGAGGGAGATATATCCTGCAAGGATTATGTTGAGCTCCAAATGAAATACTCGGGTGGCTGAAATCATTTCTTCTACAATGATGATATCAAATAGAAGGGTGGAAAATTTAATTCGTCATCCTTTGATGGGACTCGAACAACATCGGCATGAGAATGGGTACAAAAACTAGATGCCTACTTCTAGCTTAACCTGATGCTTGAAGATGAAGCCATCAAAATTGAAGCACTTCACTTGGAAGGATTTGCTCACAAATGGTGGCATCATGGAATAGTTACCCTCGGCCACGATCAAGTAACTTCGTATCTTGAATTCATGGAGAGTCTGATAGACTATTTCGATGGAAAAGATCTAGAACTCAACTTCAAGGAGTTGGCTCAAACGAAGCAATCTAGACATGTGGACATTTACATTACAAAATTCCAGAGGTTGTTCGTGTTGGTAACAGACATCTCAAAGAGGAGACTATTTGTGTTGTTCATGGATGGTCTAATAGAACATTTCAAGGGTTGGGTGAAAGGTTTCAACCCCAACATGCTCACTAGAGAGATTAAGAAGGCGCGTGACATGGTTGCATCCTCTTCTTCTAGAAATTATTCACATGCCAAACCACCCCTCACCCCAAAGGAGATGGATAACAAAACCTTTTGAAGAAGTCATCATTGGATGATGCCACAAAATAGGATCCCAGAAGGAGGAAGCTATGTTATACCTGCAAGGACCCATGAGAGATAGGGCACCGATTCCTAGGCAAAGGGAAGATTCATTACATTGAGGTGATGTCCAATGGAGAGGAGGAGCGTGAGGAAATTGAGCCACTAAAGGGAGATTCTATAGAATAAATAAGTCATGCAAAAGAGAATTTCCACACTAGTACATAGTAGATTCATCATTGTGACACTGGCTAGTGCTCCAAGGTGTAGTGTGTTTCATGTGTGTGGTACACTTCAAGGGTAGTGAGTCTTAGTCATGATTTATAATAAGGCCTCGTCATAAATTTATCACTCATCACCCGAAGAGGTTTACGTATAGAAGAACATGAAGGTTTTGAAGTCAAGATGGCTGGAGGAAATCTCTTGTCATGCACTCATTTGGTTTCGTAATTGAGAATCACCACGGGAAACTAGACGGTGACCAATGATTTCTTTGTGGTAGATCTGGATGACACGAATGTCATACTGGGCATTCAGTGGATGGAGATCCTTGACCAGTACACACAGAGCTTCAAGAGGATGGATTTCTCATTCGAGGTGGATGGCAATAAGGTGGTTTTGAGAGGAATATTGGATGGCAGTCCGAGGGAGATTTTTGTGAAGCGGATGGAATCCATTTTCAAATATAATAAATTCATCTAGGAAGCACATTGTTTGATCTTGATGGCCTGTGAAAGGGAAATAAAATTACTACCAAGACGAGGAGCTTTAGGTAGTGTTGGGAAATCATAGTTTGGTTTTCACTAGCATTCCACTTGGTATACCCCTACACAGAGGCTTTGAGCACACCATCGAGATGGAGGAAGGAGCCAAGCCTGTTATCACCGCACCCTATCGCCATCCTAAGAAGTTAAAAGAAGAGATAGAAAAATGATCCAGGAACTCATTGATAAAGGATGGATCAGGACCATCTCTAGCCCATTTTCATCCTCAATGGTACTAGTAAAGAAGAATGATAGGACTCTCAAGATGTGTGTTGATTATCGTGCATTGAAAAAGAAGACTATCAATAATATATATCCCATTCCTGGGATCGATGAGTTTTTGGATGAGCTGCATGATGCAGTCTATTTCTCCAGAATAGATCTCCTCTCTGGCTACCATCAGATCTTCATGAGGGACAAATACATGGAGAAGACAACCTTTCATTGTCATTATGGACATTATGAGTTATTGATCATGTTGTTTGGGTTGACCAATGCTCCAGCCACATTCCAGTCCTGCATGGACCACATTTTCAATAAGCAACTGTGCATGTTCCTATTGGTGTTCTTCGATGACATGCTCATCTATAGAAAGACATGGGAGGAACATCTGAGACATTTGGACGAAGTATTGGGAATCATGGAGTCTCAATCATTATTATCTAAGAGGTCTAAATGTGAGTTTGGGATGACCAAAATATTGTACTTGGGTCAAATCATCAATACCCAAGGGGTACAGGTTCACTAGGAGAAAATTTAAGCAATTTTGGATTGGCCACCTCCCAAGAGTCTCTCAGAGCTTCATGGATTCTTCAGATTGTGCAGTTATTATCGAAGGTTTGCAAAGGGATTTTCATATCCGAGTGCACCACTGACAGATCTGACAAAGAAGGGATCTTTCTATTGAGATAAGTGAGCGCATCACACGTTTGATAATTTGAAGGAAGTTATGAGTACGTATCTAGTTATGGCACCACCAGACTTCACTCATCCCTTTGTCCTAGAGTGTGATGCATCTGAAGATGACATTAGAGAGGTGTTAATTCAAGACCATCACCCCATCACGTTTGAGAGTCAGAAGCTCTCGGGAGTAGAATGACTATACTCTATTTATGACAGAGATTCTTTCCATCATGCATACACTGGTGAAGTTTCAGTAGTACCTTGTTGGATAAAAATTTGTTGTGCAGACAAACCACAACAGTCTGAGATATTTCTTGGAGAAAAGGGATTTGAACAAGCGGCAACACAAGTGGGTGATAAAAATCTAAGCATGTGATTTTGATATCATTTATGTGAAAGACAAGAATAATGTAGTAATCGATGCCCTGTCAAGAAGACCCACCATATGCTCTCTTGTTGGAATAATGGAGTGGTGTGTACTGAGAGGGGAGGGGTGAATCAGTACCCTTAAAACTTTTTATCAATTAACCTTTATCCTTTAGTAATCAATTCTTTGTATTATCGACCATAGTGCTATTATATCTTTGTGTATGCAATATCAAAACATAAACTTAATAAGCATGTAAAAATTCATAGAAACATTCATGAAATATATTGACACATGACACAATATTGGTTACGCAGAAAACCCCTATTAGAATGTAAAAACTGCGGTGGGGATGGCACCCACAAAACTTTACTATCTGCAGAATGGAAGGGGTCGGTTAAGGCTTCCAATTTTGATCGCTTCTGATGATCTACCCTGTTAGGAGTAATTTTGAGACTGGTTAAGGTCTACTCTGTTAAGAGATTTAGCAACACAATTAAGTGTGCACTCGGTTAAGAGATTTACAAAGGATTGTTAAATCCACCTTCTCAAAGGATTTCTTCTATTTTCTATACTTGTTAGAATGTAGTCAAAATATTCATTGACCTGAGTATATGCAATATAGAATTGTTGAATATAGATCCAATAAAGTTCACATGTATATTTATCACCTATAGTGATTGATCAATACCTCTGTTCTGCTCGGTAGCCTTGGATCTTATTCTTGATAACTGATTTCATCTTTGGTTGTTCTTCTGCTAAAACTCTTTCTGATCCTTTAGATGTGCTCCTCGGCTACAATCATCATCACTTCCATTCATTCAGATTGACTACACATCTATTCATACAATGAGTTTTACCTAAATGAGTTTCACGCATAACAATGATAGCTCTATGATCAAAGGTTTACAGCTTGACCTTGATCTCCTAGTTTGCATGTTTCTAATCAATTAGACTGATTAAAATAATTACAATTACATTGCTTGTCCCTCAAGAAATGGATTTAAAGCTAATTAAAAAGCTAAATATAAAACACAAGTGTTTTATCTGACGTAGAAGTCAGATCCACATTTCTCAGGATTTATAATTGTCTCTCGGTAGACTGGTGCTCGAGTTGCTATGTAGTCTGTCAAGTTCCTCTGTTATTTGTTCTGTCAGGTTACACTCTAATCTACTTGTCGGGTTCCTCTTGTAACATTTTCGGGTTGCACTAGTAAATTGTGTCATCGGGTTCCCTTGTGAACTTGTCTGTCGGATTGCACTAAACCTGTCTTCTGGTGTTGGTGTAACCGACAGTTCAAAATTGTTTTTCCTTTCATACTAATGTAAAAATACGTCTTCAATCTCCCCCTTTGACATTAGTATCAAAAACTGATATGTGCAAATACTAAAATGTGTAGTATGTACAACATGTGTTCACCTTGTCATTATGACTCCCCCTATGTATATGTCGGTATAGTATATGTATATGTATGTACACTTGCCTTTATACTATTCTCCCTTTTCACCTTATCTTCCCCTTTTATCATATCATTTCCCATGTACTGTATCATATCATTTTCCCCCTTTTTTGATAGTAAGGGCAAAGGTGTAATTACTTACAACTTGTCAAAAATGTCAGAATGGGAGTTATTCATGTCTTCCATCATCTTCTCTCATTTTTCTTGAAGGTGTTCTAGGGCCATTTGCTCCAATGTAATCCTTGCGTGCATATCATAGATTTCGGTGACAGACATCTCCGGGGTGGCAATCAATTGTCTTGTTGTTGTTATATGTTGTTGCAGTAGTGTAAGATTGGGTAGTAGTAGAGCCTATAGCTCGGTTACCTCATCTATGAACTTTGATTCTTCCTCTTGAATCTGAAGTCTCAACTTCTTTGCTTCCATTACCATTGCATAATGCAACTTTATTGCATTGTCAGTTGTTGAGAGACCTTGAGCACTAACAGTAAGATCTGCATCTATGCTTGCAATCTTTTCACTATTTTCTTTAGTGAAGTGCTCTAATGTGCTTAACTTTTGAATTAAGGTGATAGCTTCTGAAATGATTGGTTCTAATGCATTTACTAGTTCAAACAGCTTTACCTTATTCTCGGCCACTTCTTGGCTAATTTTCTCTGTCAATTTATATTGATAGTTTTTCTCTACCCGTTCTTCTATTGCCTTTTCTGCATCCATGTTCTATGAGGTGATGGCTTCGGTAAGAATGGCCAATTGATCAATTATAGAAGCATTTTGATCAATGTTTGTATCAGGTACAATCTGCATAAGTATTTATTTGGTTGTCTCAAGTACCTGAGAGTCTTTGTGCTCCTTTTTGAGCTTATCTTGAATAGCTTTCCACTGACATATCTCTCCATACTTGATGAGAGATTCATAATCCAGTGTTGTTGGATCACATTTTGGTATCTCTATAATCTCTTCCAGTGTAACTGGATTCTTATCCTTTTTCTTCTTCTTCTTGGATAGAGTTGTGGAGGGACCTATATGCAGTACCATAGCAAGTTCATTTTCTTGGTTTAATGTGCTTGGTGAAGGCTTTGGAGTATGTGTACTTGTATCATGTTGCTTGATGTCTACCTGTCGGTTGGGAGTGGATGTCTCCACATCAACCTTAACCTTATCTATAGCATCTCCTTCGGTATCATTTGGAGTGGTATTACCTTGTTTCTCTTCTTCACCTTTGTCTTGTTGTTCTCCTCTTGTTTCTTTCTGTTCTTTATTGGTTTATGTTTTCTCTTCAATTGTTACATTATGTTCCTCTTCACCATTATCCTCGGGTATGCTTGCATCAAGCTCGGCTGACTTCTGCTTTTGTGAGATGATATTGATAGCTTGTATCAATAATGGCATTTGACCCGGTATATTCACCTGTGCAGCATCTGTAGTTGTATCTTGTTCCTTGGGCTATTCAGAGGTAACAGTTATATCTTCATCTCCTTTTACCTTATCTGCGGGATCATCTTCTGTGATATCAATGATAGTATTATCGGTGAATGTTTCATCTGTAGTATCCATATCCTTGTTAGCTTCTGTGTTCAATTCTTCTCCAATAACATCCTCAACATCATCTATAGTGATGTGTACAGGGCTCAGTGTAGCATGTTTCTCTTCATTGTGTGGCTTGTTGGTCAGTGTCAATACTCTCTCGGGGCTTGTATCCTCTTTAGGTACATCGAGTATTTTCCTCCAAGCTACCTCACTTTCCTTGTCAAGCTCAATTAGGTTTCCCTGTAGCACTTTGTAAGCTCTCAACTTAGGTGAGAACCTTTTTGAATGTAACTTCATTATTTCTTCAATCTCTTCCATTTTGGACTCGGGTGGCATAACAGAGACTAGGGATCTTTGCCTTATCTATTTTTCTAAATTCAATGCAAATGACCACCTTGATGATAATTTGTCTAGAAGTTCTTGCGGAATATTATTTTCAAACTGTACTGGGACATATTTGAAATTAATCATTGATTGGATGAGTGCTTCTTCTATTTTATTCTGATCCTCGGGATTCAAAGTTAGCCATTTTCTTACCTTAGGCTCAGTTAATGTTCCTGACCCAATGATTGATGTGCAAATCTCATCAATTGTTTTGGGAATTTTATTCTTAACAGGTTGTTCATCCTGTTCAGTGTCTTCTATATCTTCCTTACTTCTGATCAATCTTCTTCTTTTCATTGGTGCCTTTTTCTTGGTTTGAGGCTTTCTTTTATATGTCCTCACTTGTCCTTTCTTGACCGGTGATGAACTTGCACCTTTAGATGTCTGACTTCTATTCCTTGATGCAACAATGGTCTTTGGTTTCTTTGCTGGTGGCGGCGGTGCATCAGACTCTGTAGATTCGGAGTCACTCAATTGTTCTTCTTCACCGATGGGTGACTGTCCCTCGGTGTCATCCTTTTGTTCTGAATCTTTGTCATCTACCGACAACTTCTTCTTAAGTGTCTTTACCATTTTTTCTTTCTTTCTATCAATTTTCTTCACAACTAAGCCTATTTTTATTCTTTCCTTGGCTTCCTCATAGGTTCCAAACCTAGGTTGTGACTTGTCCACTGGTTCATTTATCAATGCTTCAATAGCATTGGTGGCTTGATTTATGTTGACCTCATAGTCAAGTGGAGCTAACCATGTTGTCCTCGGTACAGCTGGTTTGATAAAGGTGTTATTGGTGTCCACCATAAAACAAATTTCAGTCTTATACTTTTCTACCAGTTGTTCCGGTATCCTCATCCTTTTATGCATTCTTTCCTTAAGTCCAATGAAGTATTCATCCATGACTGATGTAAATTTGTCACCTAGTGACTTGATGTATTCACTGATTTGAATTGTCACTGGTCGGGTAATGTCCCTGTTGACATTTCCTATAGATGAAAAGAAGTTCCGGAAATAGAAAAATGTACACATTAGAAGTGATCCAAACTTACATGAATTGGACTTTGTAGACCTAATTGTCCCCTTGTTCTCATCTAACTGGTTCAGTAGAAGCTCAGATAGATCTAACTTTAGACCCTTCTTTACAATCTTGTAAGCAGTGTCAACTACTCCACATGCTATATTGTTTAACCTACTGGATTGGTATATCTTGTATCCTAGTACACATGCACTGAACTTTAGTTCTGGATCGGTGATGGTGTTAACCTTCAATCCTCTGTTATCCCATACTGCACCTGTCATCTTCTCAATCTCAGGACGAGAAGGGTGTTTGAGTGCCTTGGCCTTGTAGGTTATAGGATAATCGGTAACAGCATGTATCACATCTCTGGTGATCTGTTTTGGCTCATCCAGCCATATTTTTGGTCATGCACTCTGCTCAGCACTATCTGAATCCATTCGGTTTTAAACTCCCTCGGAAACAATAGGGCATTTGTCAGCCCTTATACCTTGATCTGTTTGTGTTCCTCCTTGATGGTTCCATCGTCATTGCAAAGCTTCTTATAAGCTTGATCAACCTCAAGATCTCCTTTCTCGGCGATCTTGAAATGTATGTATGAACGGACATCTTCAATCAGTAAAACCCTAGGTGGAATCCCGGAGAAGGCACCAGCGTCGTCGGGTTGTGAGGCAACATCTAGACAGATTTTACACTTGGTTTCTTCACAAGTGGATTTCTTGATTAGATTAACCTTCTTCTCTTTGGCGTTCTTGATCTTGGAAACTCGTGAAGTGGTTGCCATCATTTTCGCAAATTTAGGGCTCTTTCCGTAAAAAAAATAGTGAGCTCAGTGATTCTAGTTACTTACTTTAACCTTCTATAGCTGGTGTTGTTCAGAATCTACTAAGAATGCTCTGCAATCTGGTCTCTCTGTTTTTCTCTGCTCTACTCTTCTCCACTTCTTGATCGCTTTGTGAATAATGAGTTCTTCTGTTGCCCTTTTTATAGACGACACCCTAAGTGGCGCAATTAATGCTCTACCCACTTGTCAGGTGTCGAAGACGGAGTTGCTCAGGTGACTACTAACTTTATTTTTGGTGAAAACACAATGCTCAGGGCATGTGTCAACTCATTTGAATTTTGACACATTCACCGATAGATCTCGGTGTATGGCAAAGACAACATTGTCTTTTGATTACCAACGATGTTCGGTTTACACGAGCAACTTAGCTTTTGTATGTTAACCGATAATTCTCGGTAAGCATTGACAAATTAGCTTTGTATGTACATCGATAATTCTCAGTATGCAATGATTGACAAGATTGACTTCTCAAATTCATAACAAGTAATACCATAGTGCATCTTTAATGATGCTCTTTTTGCATTTCATCAAAGTATAATGGAACTGATGTAAAGTATAACTTGGTATAATGCAGTTCCATACTTACTTGTTCTGCTTAGGTGGGGGTGGTGATATCACCAGATCCATTGGATAAGGTTTCACCAATTGCATTGCTTGGTCTAGCATCATCTGTATTTGAAGCTTTCCCCCACATTTTGTTTCTCATCTTGTTGATGTCTTCATGGTCTTGCCATTGGCAAAGGTGCTTGTCTTTGTCACTCAGTCTCTGCAGTCCTTGCTTAGATGACCGACCCTATGACAATGTAAGCATGTCATTCCGGAGTTAGTCCAGCTTCCAGACCTTCTTGTCCATTTCCTCTTTCAGTTTGCAGCTATATGACCAAATCTACCACATGTTGTGCAGTTTGCCCATGTATTGTAATCCCAAACATATGAGTTACCGACTCTTTTCGGTTGATAGGCATTTTCTTGATCTTTAGGTTTCCATGCTTGCCTTTTCTTCTTCCTGCATTCAAGAGATGTGTGCTCATGCATTTTGTAAGAAGAGCAATAATTTTCCATGTAGGTTTCCTTCTTTGGTTCTTTCACCTTAGATTTGCATTCATATGCTTTATGACCTTTCTTGTTACAATTATAATAATTTCCTACGAATGTAGATGTGGATTTAGGAATACCTTTAATTTTGCTTCTGCAAACATTTGATGTGTGGCCTGGTTTTCCACAGTGATTGCATGACAGCTTCCTAGGTCTTGGATTTGCATAGACATCTTTTGGATCGGCTTGATTTGATGATTCTCCATGCTCAGTATACCCTAGTCTGGTATTTTTGTTGACTCTTCTTTGTCCATCCAGAAAGTCATTCATTCTTTTGGTGCTTTCATCAGCTTTATTGATCATATCATTGTGTTGTTGAATTCTCACTTCATGCTTTAGTCTTTCATTTTCTTCTCTTAGCTCACAAATAGCTTCCAATTTACCATTCAGTTCTATGTTCACTCAGTTTGCCTCATGACTCATAAGAACAATTTGATTGGTGATCTCATGATGATGTTCTATCAGTCTTTGTATTTATGATTCTTTCTCGTGTAGCTTTCCAGTGATCTTCCTCATGTCATCAATAGCTAGTGTTCTTTCTTGTTCAGCTTGTCTAGCATTGTTCATGACATCAATCATCCTTACCATTTGTGTCTCTTGACCGATTTGCAGTATCTTTACTTACTCTGTCAGATGTTGATTAGTTTCATTCAGACTTGTAATGCTTCCTTCATATGTGTCTAATGTGTTGCTAGATGTAGATCTTGATGACTCAAAGAAGTCAGGTATCTCTTCTTCATTATAGTTTGTTTCATTGCATCAAGTTGCCATAACTCTTCTTTCATCCAGTAGCTCTCTCATCTTGATTCTTGCTACTTTGTATTTCTCATAGAAGATTTGTATCTCCAGCTTCTGATTCTCAATACCTTTGTCTAGCTTATACCTTTCCATTGTATGATCTTTTCTCTCAAGTGATTAAACTTTTCCAAAGTAAGAGATCTAGCTCTGATACCAATTGTTGGAATAATGGAATGGTGTGTACTGAGAGGGGATGGGTGAATCAGTACCCTTAAAAAAATTTAGCAATTAACCTTTATCCTTTAGTAATCAATTATTTGTATTACCAACCATAGTGCTATTATATCTTTCTGTATGCAATATCAAAACATAAACTTAATAAGCATGTAAACATTCATAGAAACATTCATGAAATGTATTGACACATGACACAATATTGGTTACGCAGAAAACCCCTGTTAGAAGGTAAAAACTGCGGTGGGGATGGCACCCACAAAACTTCACTATCTGCAAAATGGAAGGGGCCGGTTAAGGCTTGCAATTTTCATCACTTTTGATGATCTACCCTGTTAGGAGTAATTTTGAGACTGGTTAAGGTCTACTCTATTAAGAGATTTAGCAACACAATTAAGTGTGCACTCGGTTAAGAGATTTACAAAGGATTGTTAAATCCACCTTCTCAAAGGATTTCTTCTATTTTCTACACTTGTTAGAATGTAGTCAAAAATATTCATTGACCTGAGTATATGCAATCTAGAATTGTTGAATACAGATCCAATAAATTTCACATGTATATTTATCACCTATAGTGATTGATCAATACCTTTGTTCTGCTTGGTAACCTTGGATCTTGTTCTTGATAACTGATTTCATCTTTGGTTGTTCTTCTGCATAAAACTCTTTCTGATCCTTCAGATGTGCTCGTCGGCTATAATCATCATCACTTCCATTCATTCTGATTGATTACACATCTATTTATACAATGAGTTTTACCCAAATGAGTTTAACGCATAACAATGATAGCTCTATGATCAAAGGTTTACAACTTGACCTTGATCTCCTAGTTTGCATGTTTCTAATCAGTTAGACTTATTAAAACAATTACAATTACATTGCTTGTCCCTCAAGAAATGGATTTAAAGCTAATTAAAAAACTAAATATAAAACACAAGTGTTTTATTTGACGTGGAAGTCAGATCCACATTTCTCGGGATTTATAACTGTCTCTCGGTAGACTGGTGCTTGGATTGCTCTGTAGTCGGTCGGGTTCCTCTATTATTTGTTATGTCGGGTTACACTATAATCTGCCTCTCGGGTTCCTCTGTCGGGTTACTCTATTGGGTTCCTCTTGTAACATTTTTGGGTTGCACTAGTAAACTATGTCGTCGAGCTCCCTTGTGAACTTGTCTGTCGGGTTGCACTAAACCTGTCTTTTAGTGTTGGTGTAACCGACGGTTCAAAACTATTTTTCCTTTCATACTAATGGCAAAATATGTCTTTGTCTCTATCACAGATTTCAGCCGATTGGAAGGCACACTTGTTGGTTGAGTACTCCAAGAATAATTTTGTGTGTCATTTTATCGATGGTCAAGTACAGGATGATAGGTACAGGGTGGTTGATGACATCATTTACTACAAGGGTCAAATCTACTTGGTACCTGAATCCAAGATGAAGCAAAGAATTCTAAAATAAATTTATGAAGCTCCCTTGGTCGGACACCCATGATACCTGAAAACCTATAGGAAAATATAGGAAAGGTTTTCTTGCAATGTCCTTAAGAGTGATGTACTGCAGTATGTAAGGGGATGTTCCACTTGCCAACAGAACAAATCTGAGCACATCTTACCAGCAGGACTTCTTCATCCATTTCCAATACCTGACCAAAATTAGTAAAGCATCTCGATGGAATTCATTAGGGGGATTCCTAATGATGCAGGAGCATTTTAGGATCTTCAAAATCTTGCATTAAACAAAAATATTTGTGTGTTCCTATTTTTCAGCCTGGTGTTTTGGTTAGCAGTCGATCTGTGATTGTTCATTTTGGTTGCGGTCATGACAGTGTGTTCCTGGATTCATCTTGGATCTTATCCTATGATCGCACCTCATTTGGTTTTATCACACTGGAGTTATTTCCTATTCTTCGCGGGACTATCTTGTTCTTATTTTCTCGGTCAGTAGTTGTGCTTTCTTATTGTTTTCTGATCTTCCACTGGGTTTTTTCGAGCGTCGTCATGCCATCTCATTGTTATGTTTGGGGTCAACCTTCTTCTGTGATCGCATCTCTTAACTATTTCATTGGAGGTTATTCTTAGTGATTTGCATCATGACCTATTTGTTGTAACATGTTATCTAAATTATTAGGGAATGTAATCTTTTGTACGTCGACCTGATGTTGCGATGGCTTTATAAGCTTATGGACTTGTTCCTAAGGGACAAGTGATCTCATAAGATTATTTGGCCTAGCTTGGCTAGGATTGTAAGGGTTTTTTAGTGCAATCATACATGTATGCTTGGCATGTAAGACTGCATGTTGCAGGGCTATTGCAAACGATTTCCGATGATAATAAAAGGTTGAATCTCTTATCTTATTTATATTTGTCTTGTTTTTTCCATTGTATATTATTGGCTAAAAGGTTTGAACCAATCTCCTTGAGGTTTCTTCATCCTTGACTACATCAGGTGGTATCAGAGTGAGGTTGAGCGAGGTTGAGCACGGTTGAGATAGGTAGAGCAAGGATGATCAAGGTAGAGTGAGGTTGAGATTCTTGTGTTGGCAGATCCGAGTTCCTGACTTGTGAAGCCCTAGACCTGTTCATCGTGAGGTGGAGAAAGTGAAGATCTGACTCGTAATCATAGAGGACTTGTACAAGGTGGCTAGGAAGGGCTTCTATTGATGACTTATTATTGAGAGTTGAAGGCATACTGAGGGTGTATAGATCATTGGTTGGTGAATCATCTTGCAATAGATCACCGATTGGAGAAGCAGTTGCACCTAAGGATTGAAAGATGCCACCTAGAAGAATGAACCCTAGAAGGCTAGAGAAAATGATGGAAGACTTTAGAGTTGAGATGAGGAATGAGATCAGAAATGTGTTGATTGGATTGAGAAGGAACCTTGAGGTTAAAGAAGAATTTGAGTAGGCTATTGAATATATTGAGACTATTAATACTGAGAGCCTTGTAGATGAAGAAATATTGTTGAGAGCTATGGCACAAGTAAAAGTCATAGGTTGGATGTTTCTACTTTCACCGATTCACTACATCCTGAGGATTTGATGGATTGGATTGGAGAACTAGAAGACTACTTTGAGTTTGAAGACATCAGATATCCACAGAGGGTTAGGTTATCACAGACTAAGTTGATGGGTCATGTTGCCTTACGGTGGAAAGAATTACAGAAAAATAGAGAGGAGCATGGTGAAACAAAAATCACTAAATGGAAGGTAATGATTGCTAGGTTAAAATCTAAATTCATCCCTAAGGATTATGAATTATAGTTGTTCAATAAGTTGTAGAGCTTGAGGCAGAAACACATGAGCGTGGAGGAATACACAAAGGAATTCTATAAGATGACTATTAGATTTGGTCACAAAGAAGTATCTAAGGAGAAGGTGGCTAGCTATGTTAATGGCCTGAGATTTAATATTCAGGATGAATTGAGTATGTTGAGGATTTCTACTATTGAGGATGCTTATCAGTATTCTTTAAGAGCAGAAGATAAGTTGAAGAGAAGATAGAGTAACCCTAGAAGAAGAGAGAAAAAAGCTAGTAGAAATGGAAAAGAGAAGAAAAGCATTGAAGTTGAATCTGATTAGAGAATACCTACAAGAGGGAATGGTAGCAGGGACTCCAAAGGTACTTGTTTCAAATGTGGTGGCATAGGACATAGGGCTTTTCAATGTTCTGAAGGATCTAGTAAGAACATGAGAAAATATAATATTATGGCACATTAGGAACAAATTACTGAATTGGTGGTAAATGAAGCAAAACTTGAGATAGGAGAGTCTCTTATGCTTAGGAGAGTTATGTTGAGTAAGAATAAAGTTGAACATATACAAAGGAGGAATTTGTTTAGGACTGTTTACAAATCAGGAGGTAAATGTTGTAAGGTTGTTATGGATAGTGGTAGTACTATTAACTTGGTATCAGAAGAGATGGTGTAGAAGCTTGGGTTGAAGAGGCTTAAACATCCTTGCACTTATGTGATAGGTTGATTTTTAGATGAACACATGGTGGAGGTGAAAGAGCAATGTTTGGTTAATTTCAGCATTGGGCCTTATAGAGATGAAGTGTTATGTGATGTGGTTTCTATGAGTTCCTGCCATGTTCTTTTGGGAAGAACTTGGCAATTTTATAGGGGAGCTATTCATTATTAGAGAAGCATCTTGGTCAAAATAGAGAAGGATGGATAGAAGTTTACTTTAGTTCCTTTGAGGGAAGCAGAGGGAAGAAGTGCAAGGAATTTGAGTATGGTAAAGAGTTATTGTTTAGAGAACAGACAATAGAAGTTAGTATGGATCGGAAGAAGGATCTTGACGGTAGATATGATGAAAGAAAGTTGGTATCAGATTGTAAGAAGGGTAAGGTGAAGCAACAAAAGACCTCGGTTTCTAAATAGATGAAGGTTGGTAAAAGAGGTAGATCACTTATGAAAAAGGGAGGAGGTAGTGATCTGAGCTCTGAGTTCGATAGGAGATATGACAGAATGAGTGTAGAGAAGAGTAAGTTGATGGATCTGGCAGAGGAGAGTGCAGAGGTACAAAGATAGCGAGTTGCAGATAAAGAGCATGTTTGACTCAAAAATAAGCATGGGATTTATGTTCCACGTCTTGTCAAATGTTCATAAGTTGCTCTTATGTAAAAATTTCTTCTCACTTGGGGTGTCTAATGCAGGAGCATCTTAGGATCTTGGAAATATTGCATCAAACAAAAATATTTTTATTTTCCTATTTGACAACCTAGTGTTTTGGTTAGAGGTCAATCTTTGATTATTCATTTTGGTTGCAGTCATGACAGTGTGTTGTTGGCTTCGTCTTGGATCTTATCCTATGATCGCACCTCATTTGGTTACATTGCACTGAGTTATTGTCTATTCTTCGTGGGACTGTCTTGTTCTTCTTTTCACAGTCATTCATTGTGTTTTATAAGCATTTTATGATCTTCTAGTGGGTTTTTCCGAGCGTGGTCATGCCACCTTATTGTTATGTTTGGGGCCGACCTTCTTGTGTGATTGCATCTCTAAACTATTTAATAAGAGGTTGTTATTAGTGATTTGGGTTCTCAACTATTTGTTGCAACACATTTTCTCAATTATTGGGGATTGTAATATTTTCTAGGTCGACCTGATGTTGCAATGGATTTATAAGATTATGGACTTGTTCCTAAGGGACAAGTGATCGCATAAGATTATTTGGCCTAGCTTGGTTAGGATTGTAAGGATTTTTTAGTGTAATTGGGCATGTAACATTGCATGTTGCAGATCTGTTGTAAATGATTTTTGATGATAATAAAAGGTTGAATCTCTCATCTTATTTCTATTTGTCTTGTTTCTTCCATTGTGTATTATTGGCTACAAGGTTTGGACCAATCTCCTTGAGGTTTCTACATCCTTGACTGCATCACCCAAAGTACAGGGGAAAGATTGTATCTTTATCATGGTGGATTGTTTAACCAAATATGCACACTTCTTTTCCATTTCCACATAATGTAAGGCATCTCAAGTGGCCAAGTTATTCTTCCTGGAGGTGTTTCACTTACACGGTCTTTTGAGGAACATAGTCAGTGACAGGGATAGTCAATTCCTCAAAAAAATTTGGATGGAATTATTTTGCTTGGTAGGTACGTAACTGGCACCAAGTACAAGCTATCATCCGTAGACAGATGGTTAGATAGAAATCATGAACAAGTGATTGAAAGGATACCTCAAGAACTACGTTTTAGCACAACAGAACGTGTGGGTCTATTAGTTGCATTTAGGAGAACACTATTATAACACCACCTACCACATGTCGATAGGTATATCACCTTTCAAGGCACTCTATGGTAATGAGCCTTCAACATTGATGGATATAACGTTAGGCAAGATTCGTGCACCGAGGATCAAGGATTGGTTGTAGGAAAGTGTGGATATTTTGAGGTCTCTCAAGGAGGACCTGCAGAGCTCTCAGAATCAGTAGAAG
This sequence comes from Thuja plicata, assembly GCA_018584345.1. Classification (NCBI taxonomy): domain Eukaryota; kingdom Viridiplantae; phylum Streptophyta; class Pinopsida; order Cupressales; family Cupressaceae; genus Thuja; species Thuja plicata. The sequence goes on from MU225721.1 coordinate 838,185, forward strand.
ATGTATAACGACAGACATTGTGATGAGCAGAGCTTTGAGGCAAGAGTTCTAGTATACATTAGGCTTCAACTGTACAGACAATCCTTCCTAAACAAAAGTGGTACGAAGAAGTTGAAGTCACATTTCTATGGACCCTACAAAGTGGTTTAGAGGGTGGGAAAAGTTGACTACGAGCTGGAACTTCCTAAGGGGAGTCAAATTCACAATGTTTTTCAAATTTTGTGCCTTAAGAAAGTCGTCATTCAGTGTGTCATAGTGTCGAAGGAACTTCCACCTACTGACGAAGAAGAAAAACTAATTATGGAACCTGTGGAGATCATCAACGTTATAGAGAAAAAGTTGAGATCGTGCACCGTCAAGGAATTCTTAGTGCGTTGGAAGGACCTTCCAATTAAAGATACCACCTAGGAAGGCGAATAGATTCTGGAGAACCCGAGTTTACAATTTCTAGAGGACAAGCAATTATTGGGTCGGGAGGATTGTAATTTCCCCAACATAATAAAATAATTGAAGTAGTTGCATAATGTTTGGATTTCATAGCTCTAAGGTCCAAGTTTTACTTCCATGTTTACATTTTTCTAAACCTTAATACTTTAGTTAAAAGATATTAGTAAGTTGAATATAAAAAACAATTTAATTTGGACCCATAGGCTAAAAAGTGAATAAAGAAATAGTAGCCTGGTTGGATTTAAATTCAAATACATCTATTTTTTTGTAAATGAAACTATCATTATGTCAATGCTCTTTCATGGATACAACCACCTTATGATAAGCATAAACAATATCTTTTTTTGTATTAAAGGTCCCTATCCATTAATGTTGGTTATACTTGCAATAAAAGATTTTAGCACTGTAACTTTCACTTGCACATTTTATACCTATATATCTATCTTGCTTCATTAAGTGTTTCAATTTCTTAGCAGTAATGCTTAAATCTATAACTTCTTGAATTTTTTCATGTTGTTCTTGCTATATTAGTCGCTTGAAAAATTTCTCCATCTTATAATCAATATTTTCTCTTTTTTTAGTTTTGACCATTCTATGCAAATATTATTGCACATTCAACTCATTTGTTGATTTGGCTCATGCAAAAGGTATTTTGAATAAATTATCCATCTTAGCATGTACTAAAACACAACTAATTTATTATAAAAGTAATCGTAAATAGGAATACTTTGATGATTAAGACAATATATTTCTTGACATGTCTTATACAAATTAAAACTTCTTTGAATATGTAAGATTATATGAAATTGCAAAGCGTATGTTCTTGCATACCTTTTACAATGATCTTCTCTTGATCTTAATGGTGAGGAGAGAATCCAAGGAGGAGAGTTTTTTTTTGGTTTATAGTAAAAGAATTATGGAGTACAACAAGACAAGTAGGATGTGGATGGAAAATATTGTTAATGAAACAAAGAGATACAAGGAGTATAAATATCACAATTATGAGAACATGGCAAAATTCATCAACATAGCATCATTGTAAAAAGAGTTATCCATCATATCATTTGTTGCAAATGTCAAATAGAAATGCATGTTTAACAAAGAAGAGAGAGATTATGAAAATAACCACAAAGATATTGCCATGAAAAAAATATGTTAATCTACAAATTGTAATTCATATAGAAATACATATATGTGGTACAAATGCAATAGTTCAATAAATGAAGTTGTAAAATTGTTCAATATATATTCAAAGTACAACAATTAATAAACATATGTAATATTCATCATTGAAAAATGTATTTGCTAATGTTAATACGATATAAGAGTATAGTTGTAATAAATTTTAAAAATTTATATCAAAAGAAATGTAATTTTGACTGTGATAAAATTATCATTTAACAAAATATGGTAACCCTTCACAAATTTAAGAAAAAAGAAAAAGAAACTCCTAATCTAGGATATTTATGGATTTTCACTCTTTGAATTGATATGCCTCTAAATTTTAGAATATTACCTTTAAGTAGCTTATGGAGAGAATGTTATGTGAAGTTTTACATGATAAAGAAAAACAAACCTAACCCCTGAGTAACAATTGCATTAGAAGGTTGTAATCCCACCTCAAAATGTGCCACTCGCTCCTAAAGAGTGCAAGATAGACTATGGAAAATAACTTACACAACTTAGCCCTTTTTCTCAACTACACAACAAACAAATATTTGGTAGTTTGTTGGTTTTACCCTTTTTTAAAAATTTGCTCTAAGGAGAAAAATTTAGTGGTGCTATAATGCTTAAGCAATCCACTTCCTCTGAAATTTGTACAAAATCCAGATATTATGTGAGATGTTGGGCGATTAGAAGGGAACAATCAAATTGCAAGGATATTCAAATTATGAAGCTTTGTTCAGGAATAGATGGTTGAGAAGCTATTAGGTTGTCCATCCCATGTGTATTTTTTAAGACAACCTCCAATAAAACTATAGAGCCATACATATGCACTAGTGGGTGTAAAGGGCAGCTCTCCAAAACATGTGGCACCAATAGAGCCATATATATGCACTAGTTGGTGTAAAGGGCAGCTCTCCAAAACATGTGGCACCAATGAGTGCAAGTCAACTCCTTGTTCTTTGTTCTCTTCTTGCTACAAATGGGAAATGTCCTGCATAACCTTCCAATGTTGTCAATCTAAATCTCCAAAAATATCATGGATAACCATTATATCTTCCATCATTACACAAATCCTACACTGGGGAATGTAATCATGTGAACATAGTAAGATATCAAATTTGGCTAATCACAAATAGGTTTTTGATAGGATAATATAATGAGTAGGAAAATCTACATGCTATTTGTTAATTCAATCGTAAAAGGTATTTTTAAACGTGAAACACAAATATTCTTAAAAAATAAATAAAATAAAATAAAATTTATTTAAACATAAGTGAGCTCCAAAATACGGAAATTTTGTTTGCAAATATGAAGCTTTTATATTAACTAAATATACAAAACTGCAATGATATTGACAAATTTACATCATCATAGATGCAATACTTAATCATATCTATCTAGACATTTGGCATCAACTAGGGTATATAAGCTAAGACATTTATAAAAGTAAAATATGGTTGTCCAGTTACGGCAATTAAATTTGTTACCTTCTCAATCTTGCACGATTTGTTTTCTTGACTATCACAATGCTAGTTACATAAAGCTATTTATTTTTTCACTATCACGATGATTTCTCTCCTTTATAATATGATCTTATTATAACGCTATTTATAATACACTAATAAATTTCACTTCATTTTCTGTACATATTTTCACAAACCAGCTTTAGATTTTTGTTTATTTTCCTGTTTATCTATTTTATCATTGTGACTTTCTCATTATCGGAGAAATGTTATCGTGACTTGTTTAAGTTCATTATATCAGACATAAATAAGTATTTTATCTAGAAATTCCCTTTACGGAATAATCTTCGGCTTTGATGAAACGATGACTACACGTTCTCATGGCCCCACCCACTGAGGTCACACCCAGCATTGGGGATCATTTTCTAGTCAGTTATGGCACTCAAGCATTTTCAGGCGAACTCGAAATGGGGATCTGCTAAATCAGCCCTGGCAATTTAACGCTTTAGATTGTTTTATGGGGACTCTTTGATGTTAATAGTAGGCCACCTTCCTATGTCATATTTGGTGTTTATTTTATAATTTTCCCTGTTTGCCTCTTGTAAGTTATCTTGTTTTCAATGCAGATTACTGATCACAAAACATAAACTCGACAAAATGTTGCCATAAAAATCAATTGGATAGACACTGATCAAAAATAATATACAGAATGCCCAATAGCCATCGAGAAGTATTTACATCGTAATCTTAATCAAAACTTAGTAACAATGAATACTTTCAAAACTCTCAGTTCCATTAATCCTGGGACCATTAAACATGCATTACAGAAAAATACTATAGACTAGACTGCACTAGACCATTTGACAGTTGATCACATAATCCCTTAAACCAGAACGGATCAAATCAGCATGGTAGATAAAATGTATAAATCCAGTCCAATAATTAATGCAGTAGGAGAACAAAAACTCCACTTTACCTTAAGTTTGATAAGTACATTAAAAAGGACTTGTCACATATCATGTCAGTTGCCGGTAAGCACATTTGACAGAGAAATTCGACATCAGTTCTTTTTCATTTTTGTCCATAATTGAAATTTATTTTTAACTCCTTTCAAAAGTAGCAGTATTTCTGTAAAGGTGATATAGCAGTAATGCATTAAATGAGGGTGATAATATCTATCATTGTGGTAAGCCCACGAAGTATATAAGAATACCCTTTTCGACTTGTGAAACTGTGAATTTTCTTAATGTTCGCTGTGCAAAGCCTGCAAATATCAGGCGTTGCCACTTTCCAATTGTGAAGCTCTGGTTATCGTTGGTAATGTTTCCTTGTGAAAAAATGGAAGATATTGACTGTCATTTACCATTTGTGAAGTCCTGTGAATTATTCTTAAGGTGAGCAGGTAGAGCAGAGCATCTGAGCAACTTCTCTCATAAATATGACCATGCTTTAGTAACAAACTTGCCATTATTAATGACTGAATCAATTAAAATGGTAAGCTATCCATGCTGTTAATAATACTCTCCAAGCCAGATCTGTAGCTTGGATAGAGTAGCTTTACTTTTAGCTCTTCTTTCAATCTTTTATTGGAAACCCTCTTTTCTGATATATTAATTAAACAATTGACGTCTTCGCATGTGTCACCCATTGGAGTTCCACTTTCCATGGCTTCCCATTTATTACCTGGCCATTTTGTCTCAAGTAAAGACAAGGCATAGGAAAAGACTTCTGCACGAGGTGCTGGATCATCATCAACGACATTGTATACTTTCCTGATAGAGACAGCAAGTTCAAATCAATGGTGAAACAACAGCTAATTTTGTTCTCTGTTTGCTAACATTTGAGTCTTAGAATGCAACTAAAATCATTACATATTTACAAGCTGGAAATAAGACTTCTGCACGAGGTGCTGGATCATCATCAACATTGTATACTTTCTGATAGAGACGGCAAGTTGAAATCAATAGTGAAACAACAGCTAACTTTGTACTCTGTTCGCTAACATTTGAGTCTTAAAATGCAGCTAGAATCATTACATATTTACTAAGTTACCATATTTGCCCAGGCACATGCAAATTCGACATTCGATTCGTTGTAAATTCGAATTCAATTCAAATTAGTCATTTCCCTGAGTAATTCGCTGTGAATTCGCTAAAACGGACCCTGGTCGAATTTCATTTCATTTGGAGTGAATTTCAGAAAAAAACGTGTGAGCCCAGGGCGAATTTGTGTTTGTTTGAGCGAATTTCGAACAAATTTGTCCAAATTTGGCTTTTATTGACTTTCAACGACAATTTTTTATTATTTTTAAAATTGTTTTTTTCCAAAGTAACCCTAAAAACACGACATTTTTTTAAATGATGAGAACTAATTTGCTGATGTGACAGTCATTGGCAACCATTTCCAGTTATACAAATGCTCCATAATGTATAGATGTCTATTATATCAGATATTCAGCAAATGGTATGATGCTTAGCATAAGGTTGGAGATGCTACAACATATATGTTACTAGAAGAGTATTTACTCAAACTATTGTTTGTATGTAGAACACAGAACTAGGCAGAGAATTAATATTTTCATTCCACATTTGTGAGATAAGCTAGCGAAATACTTCACTATATATTCCATTCTCAGTGAGCGTTTATTGAAGGATTTATCAGCAGGAACGTGGATAGCATAATCTAGAGGGATTCTTACTAAATTTATAATTTTGTTATTCTTAGTTTATGAAATTTCTGGATGGCAAATTTATGATTTTGTTATTCATAGTTTACTAAAACGCAGGGTTACCCGGGGACACATCCCCGGCCTAAATCCCCAAGTTTCCGGAACGGGGACGTCCCCGGGACTTGGGGACGGCTTATGGACGTCCCCACGCCGTCCCCAAATTTCAAGAAAATGTTGGGAACATCCCCGAGACTTGGGGACGGCTACCCAGAAATTTGGTGACGAGAAAAAGTCCCCAGGACGGCTAGGGACGCCGTAGCCGTCCCCCGCGCGTCCCGAGGACAGTCGTCCGTCCCCAACCAAAAAGGCACCAAAAAAAAAAAAAAAAACTCAAAAATCAAAAATGGCTTCCATAGGTGGGGTCGTTTTGTGGGCCCCACAGCCATACTTGCCCTAAAATGCCAAAATTGTGGCTCTATATGGGCACAAGCATTTTTTTTTATTTCATTGTGTTTTGGCAGCAGTCTGATTTTTTGGTTTTGTAGCAGCAAAGGAGGTTTGCAAAGGAGGTTTTCTTCATTGATTGTGCAAGGGTTTCAACTTCCTACATTGTGCAACAAGTGTGAGTTTATGCTTCCATTTTTCATTTTTTTTTACCAATATGGAAGCTTGAAAGTCTGATTTTTTTTTATTTTTTTCATTGTCTCAGTTCATTGCATTCTTAAATCTCAAAACTAAGCACAATGAGCAGCAATGGGGATAGTAGTAGTGATGAAGAGCAGTTGGGGGGTGATACTTTTAGTGTTGAAGCTAGTAGTGAACAACAAACTGATAAATTTAAATGCCCTTACACAATCATGAGCAAACATGCAAAGGGCCCCTTCAACAAAAAAAACATCTTCTCCAATTTGTCACAGCTAGGGCTGAAAAGAAAAAGAATGCAGGAGGGACTAGGGTATGGGATTGCCATATTTGTGAAGATGATTTTAGGGGCAGCTATATAAGGGTGAAGTCACATTTTTTAGGTATTGCATGCCATGAAGTTATAGCTTGTCCTAATTTGACCGATCTAGAAAATATAGAATGTCAAAGATTGCACTTAGACGCTGAAATGGGGGCACAAGGTATGACAATTACATCACCTTTATCTACTGCACACTCATAGTAATCTAGGTCTATGACATCCGCCATTGGTACTACTAGCAGCCCTATTGAGTCAAGAGGGAAGAGGAAGATTAATAGTGGTCAGAAGGGATCAGTGGAAAGTATGTTTAATGCACAGGCAAAGGAAAACACAGAGTCATCCATTGGTAGATTCTTTTTTGCTAATAGTATCCCATTTCATGTGGCCCGTTCCACTTATTTCAAACAAATGGTCAAAGATATAATGACTATGGGTCCCTCATTCACACCCCCAGGTGATCATAAGCTACGAAGCACCATCCTAGATAAAGAGTATTCCAAGGTTAATGTGTTGTTTGAGGATATGAAACGTACTTGGGTGAGGACGGGCTGCTCTATTGTGATGGATGGGTGGACCAATGTTAGACATCGGCCCCTCATCAATATCATTATCACATCCCCTACTGGCTCTTATTTTCTAAAAGCCATAGATTGTTCAGGGAAGCGTAAGGATGCAAAGTTTCAGTTCACCATTTTGAGGGATGCCATAGAGGAGGTTGGGCCGGCAAATGTAGTACAGGTGATCACATATTCGGCACGTGTGTGTAAATCAGCCGGTATGATGGTAGAGGGTGCTTATAGGCACATCTTTTGGACCCCTTGTTGTGTTCATGCATTGAACAATGCATTAAAAGACATAGGGAAGATTGATTGGGTGAAACAGGTGGTGTCAG
>MU225721.1:847374-871878 GCA_018584345.1 Thuja plicata
CATTGAAATGTTGTATGTTAAGGTTATATGATGTTTAAATGGCATGCATTGTCTATATTTTCATATGAATGTAATGTATACTTGCAAATTTCCTTATATATTTGAAAATTTCCCTATATTTACATAGCCGTCCCCTTTGCCGTCCCGGAAACCCGTCCCCTGCCGTCCCCGTCCCAGAAACTCGGGGTAACCTTGCTAAACCGACAATATATGTGGTGGTGTATTTTGCTATGCTGCTTTATTATTAGCATAGTAATGTATGAACTTATTTGCTGCTGATATATATATATATATATATATATATATATATATATATATATATATTTTAAATTCTTGTACGGACGAACCCAAAACGAATCAAACCCGGCCCAAAAAAAATTTGGACGAATTTCGAACCCGCATCCAAACCGAAATCCGAACCGGCAACTTAGCATATTTACAAGCTGCAAATACCAGATTAAAAAAGCAGTAGAGGAAAGGAGGAAAAATCTCGAGAAAATATCTCTTTGGTAGATTTAACACCTCAACCTAGGGGTATGTCTAATATTAAAGTATTTCAAACAGCTGTTTAACTTTCATTTCTATTTTAAATGAGAGCAAATACTTCTGGTCAAGGGTTTCTAACTTACCCTAAAGAGAAGCAGCAGAAAAATCTTTAATAATAATTTAATAAATACTAACTATTAAGTTATAAGCTGACAATAAATCGCAAGAATAAGAGGATATGCTCATTATGAATTTCAGCAACAGCCAATCAACCTTACACGCACAGATCTCAAGCAGTATGTCTTATAGGCATCAGATCTAAATGGAAAACTTCCCAAGTCCATATTGAAAATGAAAATACAAGGAAATCGACTAAGATATAAATCAGAAGTGTAATAAGGAGTTTAATTCATGGAAAATTTATTGTTGATACTCATTTCCTAATCATATATTTCACTTCAGACCTTAGTTCTCAATTTTCTCTTATTGAAATTTAAACCTTCATATCATATTAAGTCGTAAAATATGTAGGCTACATTTCCCTTTGATCGTCTGCAATATGAGAAAAAAGACAGTAATGAAATGAATAGCCGTGTGCCTTGTGGAACAATTGTCCAAGGCATGGCAATTAAACGAATAGCCATGTGGCTTTGCCAGTGACTGTTTTCCCTTTCATAAGTAGTACAACATATGAAAGATACAACACATGAATATTGAAATGCTTCATTTCACATTTGTCTTGTCTGATTCACCTTTCCTGGATCTGTAAAAACCTTTCTTAATTGCACCGAGCTCCCGCTTGCATACCCTCTTTTGTTTTTGTTCTCTGCAAGTTGAATTTCTCAAACAATCTTCTTTTCAGAAACAAAACTGCTCCTGTCTTCGTCTTTTCGTCTTCCCAACAGCATGTATATATGTATGTGGATTTCTGGCTTTTATAGAAACCGAAAATCTTGTTTAGGCAGCCATTACAGCTACGTGACTCTTCACTATCCACAGTTTGTGTTCAAAGTAGTTGAGGCGGGTGGAATGGGTCCTAGCCAAATTGAAATGGGAATCATAAAGGCAGTGAGTTGTGTAACATTCAGCCAGCACAACTGCTTCCAATTCACCTTGTACTGCATCTTTCATAAGCAGTATAACACATGAATCAACAACGTACCTTTGATCTTAAAGAATCAGACAAATGTGAAATGAAGTATTTCAATATTCGAGTTGATTAATGTTTCCTCTTATTTACTTCAAATTTAATACATTTCCAAGCTTCAGTTTGTGTCTTGGCTGAATGGTTAGTATTTATTTTCAATCAATCTCCTTAACCTCTATCTCTACAGTCAATTTTGATACCTCATATTTTCTTCATCACTGCATGTCATATTTGAATTTCCTTTCAGCAAAAGACTTTCCACCCTTTTATTTAGGGTCAGTTCCATCTTTTTACCGGTATAGACTTTTAAATCAGTTACAGCACTTTAGAGGCACTTTAGGGGATGCAATCAGGCTTGTATGATTTTCATAATTTAGTTTGAAGGGAAAAACTTACCCCAAAACAGTCACAAATTTAACCTAATAAAGATTCTGAGCCTGGTGTCCATAAGCTCCAGCAATCACAGATGACAACACTGTAATGAATAAGTAGAATAAATAGTTAAAGCAAAAGTTAAACATAACTGAGTTTGGAATTTGTGTTTACTAATACAATTCCTAGCATTTGTTGACAAAGTTTATCCTGTAAAACCTTCTTTGAGAGCATTCAAATCAACGATTTGTGTTAGAAGCAGATGCAATATGACTATTTGTAGTTTAGTTTTGTCTTTGTTTTTCGTTGTGGTTTTTATATTATTTTAAATCTTTGTTTGGCCCTGTGTTGTGGCGGTGCTGATGGATCATTCTCCATCTGTACAGAGCCACCAGTTCTGAATTCTGACTAGGATTCCTCCATCATCACCCCCACTCGGAAATGCCTTCTCCTTCACCATAACTCACACCCACAGAAATAGTTTATCAATGAGCATAACGGCACTTATCTCCAAAATTACAGATCTACACAGCCTTCCAATCTTTTCTTGCAAGGCAGCTTCAATAGCTGTAAACTGATGGGTAGATACAAATTCAAGTGTAAATATAAGAGCTATATAAATAATTTAATAGATCATCTCTGTAAGAACCCCTGCCCAATCTGATTTTTTTTTTTTTTTTAATTTTTCATATTTGACATTTTGTCGATCACTTTTCATGCAAGGTCTGATTTCTGAATTCTGACTTCTTGTTTTGTTTTTTATGTTTGTTTTGAATGCCAAATAATGAGAGAACTTGTAGAAATGAAAGAGCAAGAAATGCATAAAACATACACAACAAATTTCTCAATGAAAGACCACTTCATTAGCCTCAAATCAGGTCTGATGGTCATGTCCCCTTCTTGAAATAGGATTAAATAATAAACAATAATAATCAAAATAAAATCTAAAAGAATAATATTAAAAATAATTAAATATTAGTTAAGCTAAACAAATGGTCAAAAGGCATGAATGGAAAAGTTGTGTAGTGACTCACAAAAGGTGAAGGGTTGTGACTCTTCGAAAGGGTTGTGATTATGAAGGGTTGTGACTCTTCGATAGGGTTGTGACTCTTTGAAAGGGTTGTGGCTTTTCAAAAGGGTTGTAATTATGAAGGGTTGTGACTCTTCAAAAGAGGGACAATTATGAAGGGTCACGGCTCTTGCCAAAAGGCAGACATGATGAAGGGGTGTGACCTCTCCCTCACATAGGAGGATATAAAGGAGAAGAAGGATCAAATGGAATGGGGGAAAAAGGAGTAGAGGAGATCTAGAGAATATTTAGAGCACAAGTATAAGGAAGGATCTGAAATAAGAATTGAGAAGGAAAGAAGAAAATAAGAAGAGGATATGCAGATCTTGAATAGGATATGTGCAGATTTGAAAAGTAGTAAAGATAGATTTGATAAGTGAGAGATGGGCAAATATTAAATAAGGAGCGAAAGGGCAATAGTTGTTGTCATATAGATGTTTCTAATCATAACCAAAGGTAGTGACCCTTTCATAAAGGCATTAACAAATGAAAGGGTGCGACTCCTGTTGATATGAGTTTTGTTACACTACAACATATAGAATCAAACACTCAATGTTTCGAGGTGACACACTAAATATTCAACTCTCTATTAAATAAGGTCACTTCTCATGCTAAGCTTGCAAAGTAAGATCATGAAATGACTTCAAGGTTCCTTCAATTGTCGATACCCGCTTGGTGAAATAATGTGATTCGTTGGTAATCACTTAGGAGACTTACGTTATTCATTCAATGGATATCAACTACTTCTATGGATTTGGCTTTACAATGTGCAATGAAAATATAGCTCTTGATTTTCCAATTCTTGAACTCTCAACTTAAACTTAAATTTAAGTTCTTCTACTTCTAACTATGAAGGGAAGGAAGCATGGATGAACTTGGACTCTATTAGATGTGGTTTTATCAACAACTTCCACCCACCTAGTGCAAGCTTCTATGGTACACTCAAATGATTTTCATATCAATATCTCCTCTTCAATCCCATCAATGGATGCAAACCAAAGATTGAATATCAATTGAAGTTAAGTGCAATTACTAGCTTACCACACAAGGCACTCTTACCATCAGCAAGAGGCTAGTGGCCTAGTTTTGTTCGAGTCAAACAAGTAAACATCCACAATTTCTTTCATTCAACTAAGCTACTTCTAAACAACATGAAATGAAACCTACTCCAAGTGAGGATTGAAAAATCCATGCAACATTAAGTGTCACAAAACTGATTTTAGATGAATATTGCTTTATATTTCCAATTTGGCTACATGAACATAAGTTTCAAATTTAGATATACAATTTTTAAGAATGGGATACCTACAAAGATGTTAAAAAGGGTATAATTTTGACTTTTCTACTCAATTAAAGTAATTATGGGTTTCATGCACAAATTTGAATTTTTAAAATAATATCAAATATGTTCTTCAATGTCTAAACTACTTTTGAAAGATTATTATAATTAGATAAGAATGATCATTCATGAATATGTCCATTTTATTTTTCAATCATAGAATGTAGATATATTATCATGTTAAATTTGTTAAAACATTTACAGCTCATAAACATGCTATTATATAAAATATATTTTTAGTCTAAATAAACCTAATTTATATGAAAACAAATAAAAACATGAAAATACAATTTTCACCTTTCAAATAATTAACTTGCATCAATCAATATATTTCAATTATCAAACCCTTTGAATATCAATAAAATTTGAACCATGTGTAGATTTTTACAACCATTTTTTTGGATCAAGAGAGAAAAGATCATGATAGCCAGAGAAGAAAGAAGAAGTGATGCAATTGCTTATTATTTAGAGAAGTACAAACTGCAAGAGTCTACCAACAATATTTATTACATCGATTGTTTGCTAAGGATTTTAGCATGTTCACTTCTTCCTTTCTTCTAGCAACTTGGTTTTCCCTCTTCACTTTTTCATATCTATCATATGTGAAGGGTGGCATAATACTAAGTCCTAACAATTTGGTGTGTGATATTGCCACTAATGTGAGACCACTTTTTTCAATGGAGACTATATTAATAGTAGCTTTTTCAAGTGTCAGCCCTTGTGATTTGTATATTGTTAAAACTCAAGCCAATCTCAACAAAATTTGTTTTCTACTAGCTTTGTCGATTGTCGAAATCAGAACTCTCTGAGGATGTTGATCATCGGATGGAATTTTTGAGTAACTATCAAAATCTACAAGTACATATGATGACGGTTGAGGTGGTTCATTTCCAAGTGTATATATTGTTAAAGTTAATAAGAATTTCACCTATTTACTCTTGCTTAAGCTTACTTATGAAAATTAACATTTAATAATTAGGTAGTTTACTAGTTCTTCCTGTTTGGCTAGTGACCTACTCCCGCTCTTCCCTTTAAAAGCAAGATTCATGGACATTATAATATGTCAATTCATTTTATCAATTGAATCATCATTATTAATCTCTCCCTACAAATTCTTGCTCAAGTATTCTCTCATGGTTGTTCTCCCGGTTTGATCCCCGAAGTTTGCAACTTCACAACACCTTATTCATCCCAACATGGTATCAAAGATTAAACCAAGGAGATTCCAGCCCATATTGAGGATTGAGTTGCTGGAGAAGATTCATAACAAAGGCGCCAATCCATGCCTTCATCCATCAAGACAACCATCAACCTATGCCTTCATAAGTTCTAGATAATCAAGATATTCGTTGTATATTTTTTATCAAAAAATCTTGAATCGTGTAATATCCCTAGAAGAATATTGACTGGAACACTCCCTTCCCGGATGCCCAAATAGTTTCGATGATATAGTTTATGTATGCAAGATAGTTGATAGTCCCTTTCTATTGGTTACTAATTGCCAAAGAGTTTTAAAGTTTTCCAAACAACCAATCACGTGTAACTCAAGAATAGAAATTTCAAAGGGAAACCATTCAATGGAATTGCATCAACTAAATTTGCAAACAATGTTACTATCTCAACCAAAATGAAGTAATTCGAACTTTCTCATTCAATCCAACTAAATCACTTTAAGCTGCAGATATAGGAATTTAGGATTAGATGGAACCATGGATTATGCACCTTTGAACACGCTGTGATAGACCCTTAGCAAAGGTCGTAGTGGTGATGATTGTCTCACCGTATGACGTTGCTTTACAGCCGCGTCAACTGCAGGCACCCGCGGCTTCCCTTCCTCGACTGCAGTGTTGCTGGCACGATGGTTTGAACTCGACTGGTGGTGTCTATCCTCCCTATTACCAGTCACCTCAGTCTCCTACTTTACCCTCATCGCCTCCTGTCACGCCCGTAAGGTATCGGGCTTCCAATAAAACTTCACGTAGCACCTACAGTTATCGTTGGATCCTTAGTTTGTCGTTCTGCTAACAGTCGCTTCCACCACCAATGAGCTCGTTGATTTCTCCCCCACACGGTCGCTACTCCAGTCGTAACACGCCTCAACAGTACCAGGTGCAGACACCCCCGCACAGCAGACCCTTCCAGACGTTAACGTCCAGCAGCTTCCTCCTTCGCGTCACCTCCAGGCGTTCTAGCACCACGACTCCTTATGTGTTTTCCTTTATCAGCGTAGGAGTGGCTAGCACACAAGGGGAATGTCGTTCTCAATATTCTTCTAGTGATATTACAGTGGTATCAGAGCCTTTGATCTTGCCATCCTAGTGGGTTAGATTTTCAGATTAACAGGCTGGTTCAGCAGTGACAATGTTGAGTAGGTATGCATAGCAGGAACATGTCTTACAGCTTTAAACATAACAGAGTTGAACAGGAACAACCAGAATCTTCAATACAGGTTGACATAGATAACAATCATACCGAAGCAGACGAGGAAATTATATTTGAACAGGTTACTCCGGGTACAAATATGGCTGAGGATACAGATAGAGAGGCCAGGGAAACATTGAAGGCCATACGAGATGGACAAGATCATATTGCTGATGTATTACAACAGCTTACAGGGGTTATCCAGTAATTGACAGTAACATCCAGGAGACCCCAGAGCCATCACAGTGGTGGAGGCAGTGTAGCAGGATCACCTAGGGCAGCTAGAGCCCCCACTCGTCCTTCAGATAGGCCCCTTATGCCTAACTTTGCGGAGAATAATGCAGGGGAAGGGGTAGCACCGCCTGAGGCAGCGGACATTCTTCCAAAGAATGTGATGACCATGCATGATGAGTGGGATATGTTACCAGATAATGTCAAAGTTGATTTAACCTTTCCCCAGTTCATGGTTCAGAAGAGAGAATTCGGCAAGACTCAGCAGGATAGGAGACCCAGGGGTCAGAACAGGGATTTAAAACATGCAATGAATAAATTAACTTTCCCTACATTTGATGGCAGCGGTAAGACATCCGCGAGAGCTTGGATTCACAAGCTAAACATTTTCCTGACCCTCAAACCCATGTCAGAAACAGAGGCTATTAAGTTTGTCACAATGCATTTAGAGGGAGCAACATATGACTAGTGGCATCATGGTCTTGTCACCCAGGATCATGGGCAGATTAGTTCTTATGAGACTTTCAGCACGAATTTGATTACCCGTTTTGACAGGAAAGACATAGAGGTTTATTACAAGGAGCTAGCCTAGCTGAGACAGAGTGGATCTTTGGACCACTATATTGATGAGTTTCAGAGGATTTCCATCATGGTTCCGGATATGTCTGAGAAGAGGAAAGTGATGTTGCTTATTGAGGGCCTAGAGGATAGATTCAGAGGTTTGGTTAGAGTTCTCAAGACAAACACTTTGGATAACGCTATTAAATTAGCACATGACTTGGATTCACCTTCTTCCATATTGCAGCCACCTAAGAAAACATTTAAGGGATCCTCTTCTTTCTAAAAGAACAAAAATCAGAATAAGAGCATGCCCCCTAGGTTGGATTTTGAGACCAGGAATGAGTTGAGGAGGAAATTATGCTTCACATGTAGGGAGCCTTGGACTCCAGACCATAGGTGCCTTGGGAAAGGCAAGATCATTACATTGAGGTGGCTTCCGATGGTGAATGCGAACAACATGAGGACACTGATGTTGAGGACAGCGATGAGGTGGCTCGAGAAGAGCAATCGACAAGAGAGAAGGGGAAAGCCCTCCATGAGCAGCCCCCTGTTACTTTAGCATCTCTTTCAGGGATTCCCACGTCACCCTTTCCGTTTGAAGGGAGTGGTTAGAGGACAGAGAATAATTTGCCTATTGGATACAGGTGCCACTCATAACTTTATCAACACAAGTATGGTTTCCAGGAGGAGATTACAGGTAGATGGCATTCCTGAGTTTGAGGTTAAGGTGGCCGGAGGAGACTTGTTGAGGTGTACAGGGAAGATCTCCGGACTCCCGATTCACTTTGGGGATTATCTTCTAGAGCCTGATTTTTACGTCATTGATTTGGATAGTCTTGATGCTATTTTGGGTATGCAGTGGTTACAGACTCTAGAAAGATACACTATTGATCACAAGTTGAAACAGTTGGAGTTTATGCAGGGTGATCAACAGATTGTTCTTAAGGCCATGCTAGATGGCAGGCCCAGGTTAGTACCGGCTCACAGGATGGAGACCATCATGAGGCATAGCAACGTTAAACATTTCTTCATCAATGATCCTTAACGCTGTGAAGAATACTTGCAGGCAAAGATACTATGGTCACGGTACTTGTAATAACTGAACGTAACTCCTATCAGTGAGTGCAATGATATGCAAGACATTGAAGATTTTAAAGGAAGAAAGATAGTGATTGCCAAATCAGAAAATGAGGAGTAAACTAATGAAAGGAAAGATGTGGTCAATTAATTCATTGGATATATTGAAGACTAAATATCAGTGATAGATATGATGAGGAAAAAAGATCTACCAAGGTACCAATGCAATGACACTGCAAACAGCGTTCCTTCGAACCATTACAAATACTGATTACAATCAAGAACGCAATTAACTACAAGACTAATTGATGTTTTATGAATTAGCACAATAAGGACTAAACAAAGACAATACCTTCGATATAAATAAACGAATAAAATAATATATGGTAACAGGTCAATGTTTGGAGGGATAAGGAATAATAATAAAAAATAATCATAGTGCCTGCAGTTCCTATATCATATCTCGCAACAGACAAGTACGATTAACGATATTGTTACAGGCATGCCCCTAATGATCTAAATATCTAAGAGAAGCAGTCAAGGAAAATCACATCATGACAAAGGCAGTGATCCATTCATAAACAAAGATATTGAAATATTAGATTGACTAATATTGACCGACTTGCATATTCAAGGAGATTGTTATCAATTGCTATGTAATAGGGTATCAGTTAAGAAGTAATAAACCAATCAGCTGGGTATTATGGGAAGGGGTGCGAATAAAGAGAAAGTCTGTTATAAAGAGACAAGGACGTCTTTGTTAAAGGCATCACTTCAACACATTTGTTAAGTAATAGCCTTGATATGATATATATATATATATATATATATCGAATCTGATCAATATGATAGTAATGATAATAATGTAAGTATATATATATATATATATATATATTATCATTAGTATCATTGATATCGTACTCGATATACTTCACATTTAAAGTAAAGTGAGACGGCTGTTATATCGACCGCGGTCGATGTATTATTATTATGCATGAGTTACGATAACTATCATATGATAGTTATCGTAACACATATTAATATATGTGTTACAATAACTATCATACGATAGTTATCGTAGCACAGTAAGGTATACAAATAGCGATTAAACATTGAGTTATCTGGTTATTATGATACGTCATGTCTATGTAAAGACATGTTTATGCGTGGCATAAGCCACGTACAGTCATGTCTCTATATAGACATGACTGTTAAGAAATATACTTCTACATCTTTACGTATGCTGTGGAAAAATATCAATTACAGTTTTATATTACTACTACAGCATACATAAAGAACTTGCATATGAATTTATAATTCAATCTACGTTCAGAATTAAATAATTATATTTAATATAGCATATTAAATTCTCTCTATTAAAGATCTGCATTCCTAACATGGTATCAGAGCCTCTTTAGAGAAGAATTAAATAAATAAAATTCTGAATTATATAGAATTGCTGTTAGAATTCAAAAGGAAAATTACAAATGGCCAATAGCATTAAAGTGGAAGACAAACTTGAAGGCGCTACAAACTTCTTCTCATGGAAGATATGAATCCTGACATTACTACTTCAAGAGCTCGAGTTAGATTCGTATGTTGAGGAAGATATAAAAATGCCTGAGGATGAACCTGATAAATCAACCTGGAAAAGGCGTAACAACAAAGCAAAGAAAATAATAATCGATGTTGTTAAGGACCACATTCTTCCTTCCATAGCAAGATTAAAAACCGCCTATGAAGTATTTAAGACCATTCAAGAAACATATGAGATCAATAATACAAGCAGACTACTTACTCTCAAACAACAACTCTTGAATCTAAAGATGAACAAAGGGGAAACCATTACATCTTACTTTCTAAGGATTTTTGAATTAAAGGATCAACTATCTACCATTGGGAACAATGTTGACGACATGGAGTTAACATTAATTGCTCTTAGAGGATTACCTATCTCATGGGAATCCTTTATTCAATGTATAACTGGCCGCCCCTCCCTACCTAAGTTCGATCAATTAAAGAATGATTGTACTCAAGAGGAATCCCGATTAATATCAAGAGGGACCGGACCAAATAAAGGAGGAGAGATCCAAGCTCTACATACTCACTCAAATTTCAAAAACAACAAAAGGAAGTTCAAACATAAGAAGGGAAACCATAGCCAAAATCACAAAACCAGAGACTTCTCCAAAGTGCAGTGCTATAAATGTGATAAACTTGGTCATACACACAGGTTCTGCCCAGAGAAAAAGAAAATTCAAGCTGCAATAGCCGAAACCAAAGGAGTAGAGATATCCTTATTCTTCTTGGCCTTATCAAGTGAAGTAAACTCAAACAAAAACAATTGGATAATCGATAGCGGAGCATCAAGGCACATAACCGGATTCAGAGATCAATTTGAAACTTTAAAAGAACATTCCTCTGAAGAAGTTACAATTGGAGACAACTCCACCTATCCAGCAAAAGGAATTGGGACCTGCTCAGTCAAATTAAAACAAGAGTAACTCTACAATTAAAAGATGTTCTCTTTGTACCAGGCATAAACAGGAATTTGGTCTCTATTTCAGGCTTAGCTGATCAAGGCTATCGTGTTACATTTCAAGAAGACAAAGTGTTATTATGGCCTAAGAACACTAACCTTAAAAATGCCATTTCGATAGGATATAGGGATGGAAGCCTATACAAATTATGCAATAGTCATCAAACAACTTTATGTCATAAAGTATCAAATTCTAATCAACTATGGCATAGAAGATTAGGACACCTCGGATTTAGTACTCTTCCTTCCATAAGCAAAATCACTACAGGCATATCTAATCTAAAATCTGATCATATTGGAACTTGTAAAGTATGTGCTCTAGGAAAAATTATTAAAAGATCGTTTTCTTCCAGCGAACGTAAAACCAAAGATGTACTAGAACTCATCCACGCAGATTTATGTGGACCTATGTCAACTCTCTCACTAGGAGGATTTTCATATTATGTGATTTTCATTGACGACTACTCCAGAAAAACTTGGATCCAATTTCTTAAACTCAAAGAATCAAATGAAGTATTGCTAAAATTCAAAGAATTTAAAGCATTAGTGGAAAATCAAACCGGGAAGAAAATAAAAATCCTAAGATCAGACAACGGAGGTGAATACATCTCCAAAACCTTTAAAGATTTTTGCATTTCTGTTGGGATTAAGAGGGAGTATACTGTACCTTATAATCCTCAACAGAATGGAGTGGCAGAAAGGAAAAATAGAACTATTATTGAAGCTGCCAAGGCTATGATGCATGATCAAAATCTTCATACCTCATTTTGGGCCGAAGCATGTAATACTGCCGTATACATTCAAAACAGATGTCCTCACTCAATTTTAGAAATCATTACACCTGAAGAAGCTTTCACAAGGAAGAAACTAGATCTAAGTCATCTAAGAATTTTCGGATGTCCAGTATATGTTCACATTTCTAAAGAGAAAAGAACCAAACTAGAACCCTCTGGGAAGAAAGGAATATTTATTGGCTACAGTGAAACTACTAAAGGATACAGGATCTACATGCCAGGACAGAAATCTATAGACATTAGTAGAGATGTAAAATTTGAAGAAGACATTGCTCTCAAACTCTCCACACTTATAAAAGAAGGATTAAATGGGAATCAGAGGGAGAATATTCACGACACCGAGAATCAGAGGGAGAATATTCACAACACTAAGAATACACTTCAAAATGATGAGAACTACATTGTTGAGAACCAAAGAGAGAACACTATAGATCTTCCTTCATCAAATCTTGAAGAGGTTGGATTCCTAATAACAAGAAAAGGCCACTATGGGCAAGAAAAATGTTTGAAGAAAATAATGTTGAACCAGATGAGATGTTTAGAGAAAGTAAGAGAACGAGAAATCAGAAATGCTATCTTGCACTTATGACTGAACTCACAAAATCAGAACCTCCTAATGTTAAAGAAGCCTTAACATCTCAAGCCTGGAAAGATGCAATGATCGAAGAATATCAATCCATAGTTAAGAATGATGTTTGGGAAGTAGTACCAAGACCTAAAGGAAAGTCAGTCGTTTCTTCAAGATGGTTATTTGAAATCAAATATGCTTCAGATGGTAGTATCAAAAAACATAAAGCCAGATTTGTAGCTAGAGGTTTCTCTCAAAAGGCCGGGACTGATTACGAAGAAACTTTTGCTCCGGTTGCTTGATACGCCTCTGTAAGAACCATTATCGCCATTGTAGCATCTAAAGGTTGGAAGATACATCAAATGGATGTAAAAAATGTATTCTTAAATGGAGTTATTGAAGAAGAAGTATATATAGAACAACCAGAAGGCTTCAACACCCATGACAGAAATTATTATGTCTACAAATTAAAGAAAGCACTCTACAGTCTCAAGCAAGCTCCCAGGGCTTGGTATGAACGCATAGACAGTTATCTCTCCATGTTAGGGTACTCCAAAAATGAAGCTGACCCTAATATATACTTCAAAATATCCAAAGGTGATATGGTAATCCTAGTCCTCTATTTTGATGATTTACTAATAACAGGAGAAGATCATCTCATTGCTAAATGCAAACAAGATCTCACATATGAATTCAACATGAAGGACCTAGGTCTATTACACTACTTCTTAGGTTTAGAAGTACTACAGAAAGAAAACTGTATTCTTCTAAATCAAAGGAAATACACCTTGGACATTCTAACCAGATTTCAAATGATGGAGTGCAAACCACTAACCACTCCAACGGAAACAAATCTTCATAAGCTCAAGGATGAAGCAGCAGATTCAGAACCTACAAATCCTACATATTATAGACAACTAGTTGGATCACTTATGTACTTGGTAAACACTCGTCCTGATATCTGCTATGCTACAAATGTTTTCAGTCATTTCATGTGTGAACCAAAGAAGATCCACCCAACAGTTGCTAAACATATTCTAAGATACTTATGTGGTACAATTGAAATGGGCCTAAAATACGAGAATACTGAGATTCAACTTCAAGGGTTCACTGATTTTGACTGGGCTGGAAATTCAATCGATCGTGAAAGCACTACAGGATGTTGCTTTAGTCTTGGATCAGCTATGATTTCCTGGTTAGGTAGAAAACAATCGGCAGTTGCTCAAAGTTCCACTGAAGCAGAATATATGGCCGCTTCAATGGGAGCTCGAGAAGCAGTATGGTTAAGGAAGTTACTATTTGAATTGTTTGGTAAGCCCCTAAAGCCTACAATAATTCATTGCGACAATCAAAGTTGTATTAAACTTTCAGTAAATCCAGTTTTTCACAATCGCTCCAAACACATAGAAATTCCTTACCACTACATAAGAGATATGGTAGACAGAGATATTATTAAGTTGGTCTACATCAATATTGAAGAACAAAGTGCTGACATCTTCACCAAGCCTCTTGCGAAGTTGAAAATCAAGTACTTCAGAAGGAAACTTGGTATGGTTAAGTTGTGATTAATTTTGAGATTAAATCTCACTATTATGTAAATTGAGACATTCATGAATAAAATAAAATAAAAATTTATATTGCAATATTGTGTTTTGAAAGATGACGATCTTTCTTGTTTGAGGTAACTATTGTAAGGTGACGACCTACAATGATGTGACCTATTTAAGTTATCATTTAATCTAGTTCCGAATTTAGTCGGGGATTATGATAACATATGCTTCAAGATTTGATCTGAATTGCGTCGGATATCTTGACACCATTACTTATCACAAATCCAGTTCTGAATTAAGTCGGGGATTGCGATAATCTTTCTATCAGGTTAAGTACCTTAAACTTATGCTCCGGATCTTGCCGGTTACCTTGATGTAAAGTAAGTGTTATATCCAATTCCGAATCAAGTCAGGGATCACATAACACCTACATCTTGAGATATTAGTTCTGATCAATCCTCTCTTGCTAAGAGGGAGTGTTACGTAATAGCCTCGATATATATATATATATATATATTATCATTAGTATCATAGATATCGTACTCGATATACTTTACATTTAAAGTAAAGTGAAACGGCTGTTATATTGACCGCGGTCGATGTATTATTATTATGCATAAGTTACGATAACTATCGTATGATAGTTATCGTAACACATATATTAATATGTGTTACGATAACTATCATACGATAGTTATCGTAGCACAGTAAGGTATACAAACAGCGATTAAACATTGAGTTATCGGGTTATTATGATACGCCATGTCTATGTAAAGACATGGCTGTGCGTGGCATAAGCCACGTACAGTCATGTCTCTACATAGACATGACTGTTAAGATATATACTTATACATCTTTACGTATGCTGTAGAAAAATATCAATTACACTTTTATATTACTACTACAGCATACATAAAGAACTTGCATATGAATTTATAATTCAATCTACATTCAGAATTAAATAATTATATTTAATATAGCATATTAAATTCTCTCTATTAAAGATCTGCATTCCTAACAACATCAAGTATAAGAAGGAAGTCCGTTCCTCTCAATCAGGCATCATGGAAGATAAGAGATTATAAATATATTTGATTCTGAACACAAGAAAGAGATCAGAAGGAAATAGAAAATATATTATTGGTGGTAAGCATCATATAACACCAAATAGGCATGTTGTGACTGACTAATAGATCCACATTGACGTACATAATATTACAGATGAATTTTGCTAAGGGTAAAGGGACCAATGTACGGTCTAGTGTGTATGCTGTAGTATAAGTAACAGTTTATAATGGTGTGATCGGAATTATATATATTAATTATGCTATATCTTTTTTACAAACACACACACACACACACACATATATATATAATCATTCATAACCTATTGAAGTTAATATATTCATTGCCTATTCTTTAATCACTCACTATATCCCTTGATGAGGATAGGTTATGTAGGGAGAGGCAGAGTAAATCCTCACAAGGTAAGGCCTGAGATGAGTATGAACATGCATTCCCAATGCCTTGAGAGAGTCCGCTTGTAGATTGGTCTCAAGCGCCTTACAACAAGTAAAACCCCATTCTCTTTAGATTTCAGCTTAGGAGAGAAGGGGGCTGAAGTATGTTAACTGTTAAATGTGTTATGAGTTATTCATTGTTTTCTTAAATTAGTTTGACTTGGATGCATAGTAATGTATGTTAAACATTGGGAATTGACAGCCTCCTAGTAGGGGACATTACAACCTCTTTGCAAAAATAAATCTGGGGAAGCTTCCTATACTTCTAATAGAATCAAAGACAGTAAGTAGATGCAGATATGCAACTACGTCAAGATTCCTACAAGTTATATTAGCAGAGGAAGAAGTCATCAGCACCCAGGGAAAGGAGATAATCAAAATGGTCATGAACCACATAGTGGTCATGCTAGAGAAGTTACAAGTAGAGAGAGATGTAAAAATTGTGATCGTGGTCACGGAAGAGGATGCAGCAGCAAACAGAAAGTAACATGCTTTGCATTTGGGAAAGCCAGTGAGTATACTTGTAAACATTCCACAACTTTTGAAAAACTTCCTAAGAAAATGAATTCACCTAGCTATGTCAGGTATGATTACGAATATGTAAGACGATAGAAACAACTACATTGGAGAAGAAACAGACTTTGCAGCCACCTCTAGCAATGGAGGAGAAAATAAATGTGTGGTGGATATTCATGCAAGGGATATGATGATTTAAAAATCTGTGTGTAATAGATACCGATTCAACAAAACATATGATGCAAGGAAAGGTTATTTTTTGGCCCATAAGAAGGCAAATCTAAGTCCAATAAAATTGGTAGACGAAACAATTCACAAACTTCTTGGAATTGGAAGTGTAAAGTACTAAAGAGTAATACTTCCAGACGATTCAAAGAAACTAATTCTTGATACATGGCTTGCACTAACATTGAAACACCATTCACATTCCGTAGTAACCATCTAGAAAATGGTAAACTAGATCATGATAGACGATGGCCTTATAAATACTATTTCAGGTAAAAATGGTTACAAGACAAATTATATAGGTTATGAGGATGGAACTTGGCAGAGTCCTCACGAGATCGAGAGTATGCATGTGTATAATTGTAGTAATTGTGGTTGATAAACTTTAAATTGATAAAAGTTGTTATCATACTGATTCACCCCCTCTCAGTATAACTGTGTGCTCCACATATGAGAAATGTGGCATTGGAATGCCGTAATTTTGTGCTATGCAAAAAAAGGATATGCCACAAAGGTGTTGGAAATGTTTGATCAAATTAGATTGACCGAACTGAACTGAACGCCTTAAATAGATGTCATCTTAAGATATTCCATGATTACCAGATTGTGCACTAAACAGATTTCTCAAAAATGCTTTAGAAGCTTTCAAGCAAATGTAATTAGCAAGCCAAAAGTCGAGTTCTACAACCTTGCTCCAGCATCCCATGTCTGCACAGACTGGGAGTTTTAGAACAGGTTAGATATTCATCAAAGCATAGTGGATGGGAGATTTTGTCAGACATTAGAGTTTAAAAGCATTCAAGCAAATGTAAATTGCAGGTTTAAAACCAGCCACTACTACCTTTGCCAGCATCCTCCACGGCTTTCAAATAGGGAATTAACATGCATCAAAGTGTATTTGTAGGGTGATTTTTGTCATATATTATAGTTGGAAATGCTCCCACAGACATGCATGCAAAATGTGAAGCACAGGCAACACGGATGAACTATTTGTCAGAATGCCTCAAAGAGATGTCATCTCAAGGAATGAAATGAAATGATTACAAAATGTGCACAAAATGGATTTCACAATGAAGCTCTCAGAATTTTCAAATCAATGAAGCACTCTCAAGCACATCGTAACATTGCAAGCTTTGTTTATGAGGTGTCCATGGTTGACCTTCATACCCGCGGCAGCTATCTTGAGAAAACCCCAAAAACCATTACTGTTAAAATGTCAGTTACACCTGTGATGGTTGTCTAGAAGTGTTTTTTTTACAAATTAAGACAGTAAGGTGTTTCCAGATCCAAGTATACATGCATACAAAATCATGGAACAGCAAATAGATGCCAATTAAAATGCAGACAAGACAGATTGACTATTCGATATACTGCTCCAAAAGGTGGTCTCATTGCATGCAAGGATCACAAGATATGTTACATAATTGACTTGTTGGAAATATCTTCACAATTTCAAGCAAATGCAGTTGGAAATCATAAATATCTCATGTTAGGAATTAATCTTTACTTGGCAAAGTTAATTTCCTCTTTTGTCTCTTGTAGGAATATTCCCAAGGAATCCCTACAAGTTCTTTGTCCTCTTTTGACTTCTCACAACTCATTTTCTTTATACCAAATATTTGGAATATAAGATTTCTTCCTTATGAGAATTGTGCCACATTGGGCACACATAGGATATTAGATGGCATTCTTACACTTGGGAGTTACTCTGTAACTCTTCTCTCTCACTTCTATATATTTGAGGTACCTCTCTTTTTCATTTTTTGAAGCATTTCTATGCTAAGCTCATTATATCTTTCTCTCATTGTATTTTCTTTAGGCTTTATGCCGTCTACATAATCATGGGGATTTTTCTTTGTTTTTATCCCTTTCAAATCTTGTGTCTCCTCCTTGGATCTTGGTGTGCCTACTCTTGGTTTGGGCTTCTCAAATTATGGTAATATCTACCTTCAAACAATTGCTCCCTAATTAGTTCTTTTCTAGTACTTTGTGTTATTTTCCTTTCACTCACTCTTAGGTAGAATGATTTATTTTGGTCAAACAAGAGATGTGTATTTAGTTGACAGAAATGCCACATCCTCTACATACAAGACATAGCCCCTTCTACATATCTGTGATCATTACAAACCTAGACTCTTGAGAAGACTTTACTCAAGTCATCCCAACTGTTTAACAGAATCCTTGAAAAGGAAAATAGATACCATTATCTCATATAGGTTTACGTTTTTGTGGAAAATTAGTTGAAGCTGCAAGCATTTGTTCATGGATATATGTTGAGAAAGTAGGCAGATGTTATTTTATATTGCATGCATTCCCTATGTCAAATTCAGGTTTGAAGTTTTGTCATGCTTAATGGAAAAGACGGGTGGAGTAACATGGCTACCAATATATTTGGTTTATGATTTGATTCACAAATTCATAAATTGAAAATTCCATGAGCTTCACAACATGATGTATTATCTTCTTCACAACTAGAGCGATGCTATTTCTATGGGTCTCATTATGCTCATTGTTAGACGTAATAGTATATGGGTTTCATTATGCTCATTGTCGGACATAATTGTATCTACATTTGGGTTTGCCAACTTTGTAAATTGTCCATTTGGGAAAATAATGTCTAGCATTATAGCATGCATGGAATAGCATGACAAGATGAATGTGGGTCTTCTCAATTGCTCAAATTTTGGTAGAGTTTATTTATGATCTTAAAGTACGTATCTCCATAACAAATGCCCGATTGCTAATAATATCAGTATGTGGAACAAATTTCAAATGTCAAATGGGAATTGAAATAACTTATAACAGAGTGCACTGTGTGCATTTATTTGTTGCTTAGAGAATTCGAGCATTGTAAGATGAGGGTTGCTCATGATGGGATTTTTAAAGAGGTGCAAGAAATGTTCCTAGAATATGGGGTGGAAATTAATGTGGAAACTATGGTTGACAGTCTCTCTCAAGTTAAGGAATGTACAAATGAAGGAGAAGAACATGAATAAAATCAAACACCAAATTTGGTGCAAATAGGAAGAGGTCTAGCATTCCAAACCTAAAGATGATTTCAAGTTCTGATATACACAGGCTATTGAGGAGAAAGTACAAAGACAACACCAGGCCAAAATATCTTATTCAAAGAACAGGAAGAATGAAAGAACGTTCTAGACAGGGCATGTGATTCAAGTGAGTGCTAAGCTTCTCTCAAATCTACAAGTGACTTGGATGCCTACAAAAATGTATATGGCATTCTTTCATAGGGAAAAATGATGATTCAAGTCAATCTCAAGGATGAGATTGTTTTGTTATTAATTAATGGCTTAATGAAGTTATTAAGAGCTAAGCCCATAATGATACAAACCATCACAAATTGTTCAGGGAAGGCTGTGGATTCATGAAAGATAAATATGCCAAACAGATGCAGCTAGAAAACATCCTTGAAGGTCAAATTGGTGTTAGCTCTTGATCTGAACAGATGATTCATTAATTGGAGGAAGCCATGGTGCATATCTCAATCGAACTCATAACCCGGAAGTCACTAGTTTCTGCTTGCCTTTTTGTAAAAGTGACTGAAGTTACTTATCATAACTAAAAGTTAGATTTTGGACTTGATTTCTAGAAAAGTTAAGTAAATCCTAACTTGTTCTCAAAAAGTAGTTGAGAAAAGTAGTTACTTGGGTAGTTACAAAAAGTGATTACTTAGGTGGTTACAGAAAGTGGTTACAGATTAGTCATCGAGGTGAGCCTATAAATACAAGGCTTTTGCATTGCTGAAGGACAGGTTTTCCATAGAAGGAACTCTGAAGAATTTTCTAGAGAAATTTTTCGAGAACTTTGATGTTCACTTTGTATAGAATGATTTATGAACTTGTATATTTTCACAAAGATAATGAAGGGAGCATTTGAATTGTATGTTTTCAATGTCCTATGTTATCATTACTAATCTTGTGTATGTTAAGTTGATAATCCTTATGTCTCATTATGCAAATCGTAATCTATCCATTAAAAAGTTCATAGTCTGTGCAATTGATGTAATGATACACAAGCAGGCTTTGGTATCTCAGTTCGAATGTGTTGAAGTAGCCTATCTCTTCTTATGTTGATGTTAATCATTCTTCTTTCATCATCACTGCATGACAACTATTTTGTGGCAAAACCCCTTGTAATCCAATATCGTTTGCAAAGTCTTACTTGGTTTTTGTATGTTTCTCAGTAAGGTTCCTATAATCAATTTTCCTTTAGTTTTGTCCTCTTCTTTGTACTTTTAGGTCAAAAGTATACAAAAAGCCTAAAAAAAACCCCATCATACAAAGGAGCTGGCCCTCTCAAACGCAGAAGAAGATCGTTGTTCTACAATGATCTCTCCAACTGTCGGCACGCTTGTTGCTGCTCTTTGGGCAATCCAGGTCAGATATGGAGAAACTATCACAGTGACAATCTGTTTACCAACACATACCTACCAATTTCAGATCCAATCATTGGCTTTCAACCTGTGAATAATGTGCCCATATAGGCATTACCTAGAGAGATGAGCAATTCAACTATGAAGAAAAAAAGCTTGCACAGAAAAATGCAAATCTTCTCTGTGTGCAACAGCATGAAATACTATTACAGGTTCTATAGACCTAAGAAATTAGCCACGGGTATGAAAGAACTTATCGATAAGGATGAATTTTTTAGTATTAAATTTAATATAATGAAAAATTGATGAAGATTTACAATATTTAAAAAGACATAGTTAACAGAGCCTTAAAAACCAAATGCCAGGCATAATGAAAAAATGCCCTAGCTAAATGAATGGCATACCCTGAAGAAGCCTGCTCAATACTTGCAAGAATTGCTTGACATATATCGGCAACATGAATTCGAGATGTGTAATAATTTAATCTGCGTGCCTTCTGACTTCTTGAGAGCTTCTGCTGTTTTATAATAGTGTCTAAAGCGCTGCAGCAACAAAGAAGAGTGTAAATCACTTAAGCAGCGTTTTTTTCATCTTTCTAGTAAGTAACATTATTTTTCTTATAGATAGAGCGCACTGCTAGAATGAAAGTAGACAAGGCCATATTCAACCAATAGAAAAAGTAGCATGCAAGCATACTCATGATTCCATGAACTCATAAATGTACATAAACATACGGTAACACATCCATACTGATAATTCTAACATATTTGTACTGCTAGCCTTAAAAATAATTCGAGTTTTTCACCTATTTCTAGAAGTGACAAAGAGCTGGAGCATGATTACATGTTAATCTTTTGTTATAAATATTATTAATTCCATTAAATAAACAAAAATGGATATAAAATTGCTTCAAATGTACTAAGTTGAAAGTCTGGATTTGGGTAGACTGGTATTGCAAATTTTCTTTCCCAGGTACAGTTATGGCTGGGTATGGCAACACACACCCACATATTTATATACCCATTATTTTCAAGAAAATATATACAGAATTGAAAGCACAGTTGACAGTGATAAAAGTGATTGATAATTCAATACAAAATACAATCAATCAATCTGTATATGTTTGCATGTGTGAATCTCTCTCTCTCTCTCTCTCTCTCTGTGTGTGTCTGGAAGGATTATGTATGCAAGTGTGTGTATGTGCATTTCTGTTTGTGTGTGTGTATATATTGTTGAGAAATAGCTTCATTCGGATTAACACATACAAGTAAATATACACATATGTTAGAGTGGAACTTATATATATATACATATATATAAAATTCCAAAATTGATTTGAACTTGTTAATATATCGAATAACCCGATTCATAGACTAACATTACAATCGAATGATTCGATACAATCCTAAATGCTAAGGTTGACGTTATTATCGGGTGACCGGATACTTATCCCCGATATGTAACACACATTGTTGATAACGTTAATTATCGGTATCACCGATAGTTTGCATGGTATTAATTAATGGTTGGCCTACGTAGGGACATGACCCTACATGGCATAAGCCACGTACGGTCATGTCTCTACGTAGACATAACCTTTCAACATATCGGTTACATATAAATCGCCGTATGCTTGTTTTGGGAAAATATCAATAACAGTGAATATATATTTACCACAGCAAGCATACGTTTCCAGCAGTCTCTGCAAATATTAGTCTAAGATAAAGTCTGTAAACAGAAAAATTAAAGATTATTAAACTTCTCTTATTTAGATCTGCCTTAACATGGTATCAGAGCCAAGTAGAGAAGAATCAAAATAGTAAAATCTTGAATCAAAATATCAGATTTACAGTCAGAATCAAAGGAGGAGCAATCATCATGGGGTTTATGGTAGAGATCAAACATTGGGATGCTTATTGTTCAAAAAAATATATATATATAATTAATCGTGGGTAGAATATACACGGCATATGCCCGTTGTTGGCGACCTTTCTTGAAAAGAATACGTAATTCTTAGACATTCTGAGATCGCGATTATCACATTTACCACCGGAAAAGAACATAGTAATTTGGGAGGACTGAGACAATCAAGAGGAGAACGGAAACAAAAATATTAGCCAAACATATTCCATGGAGCAATGGGTGGTCTGTTCTCTATCCACTACCATCAGCGACATTTTATTTATAGATATGGCTTGTTGACTGAAATATTCTACCTTCACCAATATATGAATTATGTGAATATTAACGAGTGCCAACCCAATTTCATACGCCAATGGAGAGAAATGTGTCTTCTACGACTGGTTCCGGAGATGGACTATTTCTAAAGAACGGTAATGGGCTCAGCTAAATACACGTCAGTCTCAATCTATCCATTCAGTCAATATTGGTGAGATATAGATAAAGAGCACTTTAGAAGTGAGAAGGATCGAGCCCGGCATTAACGATGACGGCAACAAGTTCATCTATTATAGACGGCTATCTAATGTCTTCAAACATGTCTATTAAGTATTAATAATTATACCGACTGACATAGAAAATTGGATAAGACTAATATTATTTATTTCTTGAAGAACGCAAGAAAGCTTATTATAGTCCCTAAGACTAAGGGTAGAAGATAGCATTCGATGGGGAATAAGGCCTAAAAGAATCAAAGATTAAAATATATATATGGGGTACGATGATTACAGTAATGAGATTATCAGCGAATTCAGACCAAACAGTAATTAAATGGTGCCATTATAAATAAGCAAAAACCAATATCGTAAGGTATATAAATACTGCTCTGAAATAAGGAGTGATGACCGCAGGGAACAAGGAAGGATACATAGCGGATTAAGTATGAGTTACGTACATTAAAACAGCAACTCATGAACATAAAAATGAACAAAGGAGAATCAATTACATCCTACTTCTTGAGAATTTCCAAATTGAAAGACCAACTCTCTACTATTGGAAATAATGTTGATGATACGGAACTGTCACTAATAGCTCTTAGAGGATTACCAATCTCATAAGAATCTTTCATCCAATGCATAAGTGGTCACCCTTCTCTACCTAAATTTGATGAACTCAAGAACGATTGCACTCAAGAAGAATCTCGACTAATATCAAGAGGGATCGGTCCAAACAAAGAGGGAGAAATTCAAGTACTACATGCAAATTCAAGCAACAAGAGAAAGAAAAGAAGTTCAAACTTAAGAAAGGAGATAATAATCAACGTCACAAAACAGAGATCTCTCAAAGGTCCAATGCTACAAATGTGATAAGTTTGGACACACTCGTAGGTTCTGTCCAGAAAGAAAGAAAACTCAAGCAACCATAGCTGAAGTCCAAGAAGTGGAAAATCCTCTATTTTTCTTAGCCTTATCAAGTGAACTAAACTCAAATAAAAGCACTTGGATAATTGATAGCGGAGCATCAAGACACATAACCGGGTTTAGAGATCAATTCGAAACTTTTGAAGAACACTCAACTGAAGAGGTCACAATTGGTGACAACTCCACCTATCTCGTGAAAGGAATCGGGACTTGTTCAATTAAATTAAGAACCGGAGCTACATTACAATTAAAAGATGTTCTATTTGTACCAAGAATCAAAAGAAATTTGGTCTCTATTTCAGGTTTAGCTGATCAAGGATATCGTGTCACCTTTCATGAAGATAAAGTTCTACTTTGGCCTAGAAATTCCAACATT
>MU225721.1:871928-890736 GCA_018584345.1 Thuja plicata
AAAACATGCGCTAAGTCATGAAGTATCAAATTGTAATGACATTTGGCATAGTGCCCTACCTAAAAGAATCAAATGAAGTATTATATGAAGTTCAAAGAATTTAAAGCATTAGTGGAAAATCAAACAAAAATAAATTTTGTATTTCTACTGGGATCAAGAGGGAGTGTATAGTACCTTATAACCCTCAACAAAATGGAGTAGCAGAAAGAAAAAAAACAAAACTATCATTGAAGCTGCCAAAGCCATGAATCATACATATTTCATTCTGGGTTGAAGCATCAAATGCAGTTGTGTACATTCAAAATAGATGTCCTCATTCTATCTTAGAGAATATAACACCTTAAGAAGCATTTATAGGGAATAAACCAGACTTAAGCCATCTAAGAATCTATTGAAATGAGTAGAGATGTAAAATTTGAAGAAAACACTGCTTATAAAGATGCAGAAGATGATCCAATCACAGAATTAGATGAAGATTACACAATTGAGAAACAGAGGGAGAATATCATAGAAGATCATGAACCTCCATCATCTAACCTTGAGAATACTGAAGTTCCTAACAACAAGAAAAGTCCACTATGGGCAAGTTCGATGATTGAGACTATGTGAGCAGAGTATCCTTCCATAACAGAGGGAATCGTACACTTCATCAAAGCTAACCTTGGATGAGGAGGTCAGAAGTTTAATATCAGATTCAGAGGGAGTCTGACAGTTTATCACAGGCATTCTTGGACAAAAAGCGAAGAAGCCATAACGTGAGCTTCTGAGGGAGCAGCAAGAGGAGCTGACTTCCCAGGATCGTTGTTTAGAGGGAGAATTTTGAAATACGATCCTTTGTTAATAATCCCTTCTCTATGAGGGAGAAGTTCGAAGTGAAATTTCTTGTAATGCACTCTCCTCTGTGAGAGAGAAGTTTAAGGTGAAAGCTCTTGTTGCACCCTCCAGGAGCAGCTACGGGGGATCCACCCTCCGACTTGGTTCATGATGAATATCAAGAGAGTTGCAATATTGCATTTGTGTTATGAAAGGTGACAATCTTTCATATGTGTGTAAGATTGCTATTGTGAGGTGACGACTTTAACAATAGGTTGATCTGTTATCATGATAGACTACTCTAGCTTGTTGTCTCAGAATGTGCCAAAATTCATGATAACGAATGTATCAAGATTGACTACATTAAGTTGCTGTCCCGGAATGTGTCAGATATCTTGATACTGAATTTGATATGGTTATCACTGAATCTAGTTCCGAATTGAGTCGGGGTTTGTGATAACAATCAAGATTGACTACATTAAGTTGTTGTGTCGGATATCTTGATACTGAATTTGTTATGGTTATCACTAAATCTAGTTTTGAATTGAGTCAGGGATTGTGATAACACTAATATCAAGATTGACTACATTAAGTTGTCCTGGAATGTGTCGGATATCTTGATTGTGATGTTATTACTTAGTGTTGTAATAACGATTATATCATGATTGACTCCATTAAGTTGTTGTCCCGGACTGTGCCGGATATCATGATATTGAGATGCTTGACCTATTATCATGATAGACTACATTGAATTGTTGTCCCAAAATGTGTCGGAGGTCATGATGATTCGTATGTCAAGATGGACTATGTATGTCCGAACTTATACCTGTGATATTGGAGACTTCATTGTCATCCTAGGATCAAGGTTGTTATCTAATGGATTTCATTTAATTGTTGTCTATGATCAGATAACCTACATTTCTGAAATGTATTCATGAGTAAGAAACTCAAAGTGATGTTGTTCAAATCCTCTTTTGCTCAGAGGGAGTGTTGAGAAATAGCTTCATTCGGATTAACACATACAAGTAAATATACATATATATGTTAGAGTGGAAATTATATATATATATATATATATATATATATATATATATATATATAATTCCAAAATTGATTACATATATATCAATTTGTAATTGAACTTGTTAATATATCGAATGACCCGATTCATAGTCTAACATTACTATCGAGTGATTCGATACAATCCAAAATGCTAGGTTTGACGTTATTATCGGGTGACCCGATACTTATCCCCGATACATAACATGCATCCCGATACGTAGCATACATTGTTGAGAACGTTAATTATTGGTATCACCGATAGTTTGCACGGTATTAATTAATGGTTTGCCTACGTAGGGACATGACCCTACGTGGCATACATTGTTGATAACGTTAATTATTGGTATCACCGATAGTTTGCACGGTATTAATTAATGGTTTGCCTACGTAGGGACATGACCCTACATGGCATAAGCCACGTATGGTCATGTCTCTACATAGACATAACCTTTCAACATATCGGTTACATATAAATCACCGTATGCTTGTTGTGGGAAAATATCAATAACAGTGAATATATAATTACCACAGCAAGCATATGTTTCCAGCAGTCTCTGCAAATATTAGTCTGAGATAAAGTCTGTAAACAGCAAAAATAAAGATTATTAAACTTCTTTATTTTAGATCTGTATTCCTTAACATATATGTGGCTGTGTCTTGGTCATGTACTTTTTTAGCTAGGTGCTTCTTGACATTTCAAAAATAGTATTATACAAATAACTATCATAATATGTTAAATTAAAAAACAAAATCAATAAAACAATTTACTGAAGATTCACAATATAAAAGTAAATAAAATATAGACTCCTCTGTATAGTCATTTCAATATTGAGTCAAAATATAAAGGTGCTATAAAATCTAAGAACATTTCAATGAGCTCTGGAGCTGCTAATGTTTTGATTAAGTTCAATTAACCGTACAAACACTTTATATTTTTTTAGAACTGCTATAGGTATCATGACCATGTTTGTCTTCTCCACAATCTTCTACAATAATTTTGTTTTTTGTTTTAGTTATTATGGGTTTTGCCAAGAACAGCAGGGCACAGCCCAGGTTTAGTCAAGGCCATCCATGCATGCTTCCAACACTGCTGTGCAACCCACTCCCATTAAGTCCTTCAACAGGACCCTACAGCCAGAAACCTGTAACATAGTGTAATAAATAACTCACAAAATAAAACTCCACCTACTGTGGAAAGTACTTGAAAGCAACCAGAGAGCATCAAAATCCTTCCAAGCAATTAGTCTTTAAAAAATGGAGCGGCAGAACAAATATGCACAGGTTTTATTGAAGCTGTACACATACCCGTACAGTGACCACTTTGATCCTGGAAAAATATGCACAGCTTCTCTTAATCATCACAGATTTATCTTCTCACAGAAGACAAGTTGCTAGATCCTGGAAAAATTGTACATAATTTCCTTGAGAAATAATCGTGGCTTATTATTATGGATACACAAAATAAAAAGTGTCAATCTTACAAGAAAACGAGAGGTTAAACCTACCCCACCAACGCTCTATTTCAAAACTATTAGCAACAATGCAGGACTAACCAAAAAAGGACTTTGTAGCATTGCAACGGGAAACAACAGCCAACAAAGTACAAGAACCAACAGCAAATAGCAATGTTAATGTGCAAATTGAATGCAACTGCTGTATAATTCCCTTACAAAAAAAATTTAACATCTAGGCAAAACAAGAGAATTACGAAGTCAAACGGGCAATTCTTTGTGACCAATCTATCATCTTTAATGATCGCCTTCCTTACTTTCTCCTGTTTTGTTGCCTGATTTTCACATTCATCCTACATAGAGGAATGGTCTTCCTTCTTAGATAGGAAATGTTTTAATAGCTCTTTTTAATCTTTCTTTTCTATTAGTTGTAGGAACCCAACAGAAGATAAAGATCAGAAGACAAAATCCCAATAAAAAATAGTAACAAACTTTTGGATTTGGTCTGAAACTGTCACCTGATCATGGGCAATCATTTCGAAGTTGATTATAAAGTGGTAGACAATATTTTTAATGATATACAAGGTAATAAGTATGAAGTGTGATTAATATAGGAATGATTCAGCAAAAAACTTTTGGGGACAACATTGGCAAACTAAAAGTATAAGATTTTTTGAAAAAATTAGAAAAATGGGGAAAAAATGAATTTATTAAAAAACGTAAAAAAATGGTCAAAACAGTCAAAATCACTTTTTTTAAATTCAATGTCATTTCCATAGCATAGAGACAGCAAATAAAATACACAGTACAACCCATAAATTCTAGAAACTAGATTTTTGTTGTTATATTCATTATGCTGATTACATTGCACAAAACATACCACAACAGCATAAATAATAATAACTACATGGTGATAATTGTCAAAATGTCAATTACAATATAGTTTGTGACGTTGTACTAAGTATAAAGTTCCAAAAAATCAAATGTAACCAATGACAACACCACAATAAAAGTTACTAATGATGAAGCCCCTTGGTGAGAGCTTGTCCTAGCTCATTCAATAACACAAGGATCCACATTGGCCTCCATCATGATCTCAAAATCATCATCACCAGCGATCCACTTAAACTCGGGATCAATCTTGTCAAATTCAATTGGCTCATGTACCTCAATATGTGTAATCAAACTACACACATATGAGGACCTTTTCCCCAAACATTCACTAAAATCAAGAGAATTTAAAAAAATAGGAACTAAGAAAATCCAGCTAAAACAAGGTACAAAACCACACTGCAAGAGACATTTTTTGTTAAATTCAAATATGAAGAAACGGGTGAAAATGGAATTGGATAAAATGTTGGCAGCTGGAATAATAAAACCAAATTGAAGATTCAGAGTGGATAAGTCCAATGGTCATACTGTATACAAAATAAAAAGACTGTCGAGATCCAAGTATGTGTAGATTTCTAGTAATTGAACAAAGCATGTATACATGACCCATTTCCTACACTTTTCATAGAAAAAAATTTAAAATATATTGTCGAAAGAGAGATTTATTCATTCACTAATGGCTTCTCCAGATACCAATAAGTCCGGATAAGAGAGGAGGATCAGCCAAAAACGATTTTTGCTACTGAATGGGTATCGTTTACATACACAATAATGTCGTTCCAACTTTAAAATGACGTCTTTAGTTGGATAATGGTGAACACTTTCAAATATTTTATTCATGACTTCCCTACAGGTGTACCTAAATGACTATATACAATACGAATTAGATAAAAACCATATTTAAGCACTCCGAACAATGCTAAAAAAATGTAGAACTGTGCACATATCCATAAACCTTAAGAAATTCATCTTCACAGTTCCCTTCAGTACCTTATTAGGACACGTCATTATTAAAGAGGGATTCATGGTCAACCCCATGAAGATTGCTCCAATTACGAATCTACCACCTCTCAAGACGATCCCCAACATAAAAACATTTCATAGATACACTAATATCACAAGAACATTATCAAGGGATACGCCACCATAGGTAAACTATTAGAACTACTGATAAAGCCGAAAACAAATAAATCTATCCACTAGATTAAAGAATGTCAAATATCTTTTGATACTCTCAAATAGAAAATTGTCAAAGCACCCATTCTCATCTTCACGGATTGGTCTGTACCTTTCCATGTTCATGTAGATGCACTGAGAATAGCAGAAATAGTAGAAAGAGATGTACTTTCCCAACCCAGAGGAAACAAGCATCACCAAGTAGCCTTCACCCATATGAAGCTATCCCAACCACAATGAAACTATACTACCACTAAGAGAGAAGCCCCACCCATTGTCTACGCACTACAAAAATTCCAACACTATCCACTATCCACTATATTCACATTTTATACAGACCAAGAGCCCCTCAAACTCCTCCTAATTAAGCTAGTGACACATGGGCATATGTAGATGGCTATTGTTATTTCAAGAGTTTAACTTCACCAAGTGATTAAACTCGGGAGAAACAACCTGGGACTATACTATCTGTCAAGAATTGAGATGGGAGAACCTAAAAAGAGCTAATGAAGATCTGCCTTGGACCTATCTATTTAGAATCAAAGAAATCATGGAAGAATTACACGTGTTGTTGAGTTACTTTCAACCAGAACATACCCTCCGGACATGAATGCTCATGAAAAACAAATATTACTACGGAAATCATCACCATACACTCTAATTGAAGAAATCTTCTATAAGAGAGGGATATATAATAACCTCCACAATTGTAATGTCCCCTTTTTCGCTAATTATGAAAGTCGGGACAATTACCTAATTCTGCTTCTTACTTTGTCAAATAATTACAATTAAAACCAAATGAAGATGTTACACAAGATATCGATTGTTATTTCTGATATGTATCCATGAGTATGTGCCAAAATGATATTGAATGGATAGCAATGTCTAATATACATTGATTAAATATGCTATAAATGTTATTGCTTTATCACCTGTAGTGATAAAGGATCGATGCTATGTCTGATATGCAATATGCTTATGCAATCAATATGTATTGATTTTAGCAATTGGATTGCAATGTCTAACATGTTGATCTAAATATGCAATCTATATATATCGCTTAATGGTAATAAGTTGTTTCGGATTTGTATTTACAATCTTCCAACTTCAATGATAGAACCTATTTCCGATTTACACTTTATAAGCCTACAACGTCTCAAATTATCACTTATAGCGATGATATTATTGTCTCTGATTTTAACTTATAAATATCCAATGTTCTGGCTGTGCTAATTGCAATATTTAGATTATATGCCACTGATTATGCCAAGAGGCGATTCGCTCAGATAGAGCAGATCCAATATTGGAATAAGAAAAAGAGGTAATATTCGATGATGCCTTGCTTGAAGATTGTGACTGCCTTTCTTATATCTTTTTGGGGAAGGTATAAGTTATGTTCAAAGACATGTCTCATGTCTCTTCACTATCGTTCCCCTTCCTTCGTACTAATCGTACTATTACATGGCAATTAGTAAATATATATTAATAATTGACTTTGGTAATACTCATCGATGTCAATTAACATTGTGCCTTCTAATAACTCAAATAGAATTGTTGACCATAATATAAAAATCCTTTTCTTTTTTGAATCAACAATGCTAACTGATATAGTAATCGCTGATATAATTATCATCGTGTCATTGCATAATCTAACTCTAACATTGATTATTATCTCTCCTCCTAATCATCAATCCAATCTTCAAATATGATACATCATGATTAGATATATTTGTCTATTTCCACTTGATATGACCAAGGTATGTTGACGTCATTATCTTCCAATCAACTTTACACCAGTCGTTGGTTTTATACAATTCAATAGTTGACATGCTTTATTGTAATCCATATTGCAGTTGATATTATTAATTTTTACTGCTGAAAGTAGTAATATTGATGTTCTTGTCATTGTCATCTGCATATTAAGTCGATATTCAATAAGCTCTATATTCAATGACTCTTAATTTTCCTTATCAAACTATACCCTATTCATGATCACTTTATTTCCTTCCTACGGTATTCTCTGTCGTTGAAAACATTTGCACAACAACCCTTCCCGCAATCTCACAGGACGTGGTAATGATCTTGTCGACTCCTCCATCTGATATTACCCAGTAACATATAAGTCACTCAATACTTATATTTGGTCAATGTCGTTGAGTTGCCTTTGTAATCTTAATCATCTTCTCATACAAACATATTCTCTCTTAACGATATGTCTCAATTAATCGATGTCTCATATAAATAATGCATTCAGCACTATGGCAACGACACTTATGATATTTAAACATGATACTTGCAATAGACTTTGTTGAGCGTATGTAGCCTCCACGTAGATTACCTTTGCTAGGTGGTCTTCATTAAGTTGTTTTTTGTCCATCTGATAATCCCTAATTCCATGAAGTGATGGTGAGTCTTCCATACAATGGGCCTAACAAATCATACTTAGCTATAAAAACTCTATAATCGATTTTTGTATGCTTGTTCCTTTTAATAATAAGTTTAAATCTTTAATTTAAATTTATTTAATTGTTTATCCCTTCTAGTTGTTTTTGGGTCAAAAATGGAGACATTACAGTCTGCCCGTATTGGAAAATGCTTGTCCAGAAGCATTCTTATATTGTTATGATGGTTCCTAGATCCCAAGTAAACATGTAGAATGATTCCACATATATCAATTGCTTCATCTGGATGTCATTGGACTCATTGTGTAATTCATTCATCATGTAGACTTCTAAATCCCAAGGGTTAGTACACGATTGGTTCACAATGTACTTAGATTGATCATCCAGAGTAACAATCTTTTAGTGCTTGTCCATAAGGTGAGTCATCTAATGTTGCATTGATTCTTCACAAGGATGTCTTTTGATAATCTTACACTGAATATCCATTATTGAACATCAGATATTCATCAACCTTTGAGCTCCAACTGAAAATCGAGTTCCCAAATATCCTTATGAGTGTACCATTACATTGTTGTTGCTTCATTCTAATTTCAATAAGCCGGTTCTCATGCCCAAACTATAATTGCCTCTTTGGAAATCTCAAGGACTAAATCCTTATTGAAGATAAAGGAACATTGTTCAATCATAGAACTAATGGCCTTGCATTCTCTCTCAAGATGTCAAAAGAAAATTCTAAATCTTCCAATTTGTCGCCTCCTTGATGTGGTGACTGGAAGTGTCTAGCAACCTCTTATAATGTTGATATGAATGATCATTCATGGTGATGGAAGCGGATATCAAAATGATACTTGTAGGATCAAATTGCTTCCCTAAAGTGTGTCATGATCCAATAACCAGCTGATTGACAATTGATGTCATCATTATGCAACAATAATTGCTTTGTGTAGGATACATATGGGACGGGTTAACCCTTCACTTTACTAAACTCGGCAATTCAACATCTGATCTTCATCAAAAGGAATCCAAATCCGAATTGCAACCTTATATTGTTTGATTGAAGAACGCTTGGTGCCACCATTGTCAAGGTTTGTTATATTGTTCCAAGCTGGTCTAGATTCTTTCTCGACTGAAGATGCGTCGGGATCCCAAAATTTGTTTTCATCTTCACCTTTGTGTGATTTCAAAATAGCCTCTTCATTCACCTCAAAGAGTGGGTTGTCCTAAGTTTTGTCTCCTTCAACTTCAAACAAAGGATTATGAATAACTCAGCGATTGCCTTTGCCTCTAAACTCAAATTTATCTTTTTCCAACCTTCATCTGATTTCTTCGGTTAACCTTCCAAGTCATCTTCATCTCCTTTGTTGTCACTACATTCCATGAAATGCTTGATTACCATGCCTTGTCTTATTGATGATGATGTCTCTTCTATACTTCTTATCTTATCCTCTCCTTTGTAATGATTTGGGGCTTCATGTCTTGTATGTGTTCTTCTATTTTTATTTACCATCTTCATTATTACATTTCCTTGTCTATCTACTTTGAAGTGATTGGGTTGGATGCAAGAAGTAACTTCTGATTTTCTTGTATTAGAAGCACTACTTGTCTCGTTCACAACCATAGATGAAAGAGAGTTGGGGTTGACGTCTTAATTACTAACGACTTCACATAACCGGAATCATGCTTCCTTGCTTCAATCTCTATTATGTCATCTTTCGAGCATGACCCTTGAGATGATGTAAGGTCAACCTCACGATCTTCATGAACCCACTTATTTGATTCACTTGTGATAAAAGATATACATGAAGAGCCATTCACTTCTATCCCTTTAGAGGTGTCAAAAACTATTTCCTCTTCAGGTATTTGTAACTCCTTGATGTGCTCAGTGATCATGTTTTGATTCTCAGCTTCTTGTAGTGTTTGATGAATTGTATTAATCTTTTCTAGGTCTTTGTAGTTTACTTTGTCTTCATTTGATGTGACAACCTTCAAAGATTCTATCGGTTGTGATTTTTTTATGCCAATTTGTAATCATGTTTTTCAATTTGACTCCATAGGTCAAGGTGATGGCCTTTATGTTCTCTGGGCGAGTACTTTACCCTGAGATCTATGTAGTCCTCCAGAGACATGTTATGACGCAATCCGCTTTTTACCCAATCTTGTCTAATTTGCTCATGTAGATTCACCAATTCGGTGCATTGTTTTCTTGTCGTTCAACTTCAGATGGGAATATTGGTGGTACTGAATTTGACTTTACTGTACGAGTTTGAATGAATTGATTTATATTACCTTCTCTGTTGCCAATATTATACACTTGTGATAGCTTGCTCAACAATTGATTTTATTTTTCTTGAGTGCTACTATATTGTGTCATAGTTTTTATCAATCCTCAAATGATCTTCATCTTCTGCCCATCTGGAATGTTTTTCTCATAGGCTCTCAATATTATAAGCTATAATACCAATTGTAATGTCACCTTTTTGGCTAAC
The DNA here is from genome assembly GCA_018584345.1 of Thuja plicata. Taxonomy (NCBI): domain Eukaryota; kingdom Viridiplantae; phylum Streptophyta; class Pinopsida; order Cupressales; family Cupressaceae; genus Thuja; species Thuja plicata. The sequence continues at coordinate 882,210 of MU225721.1, forward strand.
TAGGAAAGACGGGACAATTACCTTATTCCATCTTCTTACTTTGTCAAATAATAGCAATTAAAACCAAGTAAAGATGTTAGACAAGATATCCATTGCTATTTCTAATAGTCATAGTTTTTATCAATCCTCAAATGATCTTCATCTTCTGCCCATCTGGAATGTTTTTCTCATAGGCTCTCAAGATTATAAGCTATAATACCAATTGTAATGTCACCTTTTTGGCTAGCTAGGAAAGACGGGACAATTACCTTATTCCATCTTCTTACTTTGTCAAATAATAGCAATTAAAACCAAGTAAAGATGTTAGACAAGATATCCATTGCTATTTCTGATATGTGTGTGTGTGTGTGTGCGCGCGCGCTAAATTGATATTGAATGGATAGCATTATTTGATATACACTTACTAAATATGCTATGAATATCATTGCTTTATCGCTTGTAGGGGTAAAGGATTGATGTTGAGCTTCCTGTAGTGAAGCACGAGATCACAAGGTCTAGTCTCCCCCCAGCCCATGTGGTACCGGAGGATGTGTCGCACCAATGTCACCGATCACATTAAAAAGTTTACCAAGCGCACTGCAGTTTATAGGGGGTGCTACACCTAATTCCTACAATCTAAAAACAATAAAGGATTGATGCTATGTCTAATATGTGATAGGCTTGTGCAATCAATATGTATTTCTTTTAGCAATTGGATTGTTATGTCTAATATATCGATTTGAATATGCAATGTATAAAAATAACTTAATAGCAATAGGTTCTTGTTACTAATTTGTATTTACAATCTTGCAACTTCAATGATAGAAGCTATTTCTGGTTTACACCTTTGTAATGTCCCTTCCCTAATTAGCCCTCAAATTCACCCTAAAATCACAATTGCACAAGATTGGGGTTAGGGTTTACCATATATAGGGTTTCTTCAATAATGTAATTTTGTAACTTGAAATCCTGCAACACAATTAGGGTTCATTTATAATAATGTCATAGTTAGTTAGATTTCTTTAAATTAAAAATAACATATATGAGGGATATAAATCAATTCGATAGATTGTTGGAATTAACTTAAGGGTGACCCGACCATAGAAGCGATAAGGTAGAGTGACTTGACGAGATGCCCGAGAAAACTCCTACCCTAGGCTTGAGAGTGGATTTATCATCCCCCTTGGCCTCATGTGGCTTGTGCCATACATATGATGGAATTAACTTAAGCGTGACCCGACCATAGAAGCGATAAGGTAGGGTGATTTGACGAGGTACCCGAGAAAACTCCTACCCTAGGCTTGAGAGTGGATTTATCATCCCCCTTGGACTCATGTGGCTTGTGCCATACATATGAGGTGGTGTACCTAGTGTGGAGCCCTATCGTTGGTCTCCTTCATCTCACCACTCCTAACTTGCTTCTAATGATTGAAAACCCATTTACCATGATACAGATTGTGAGGAACATTCACAACAGGTTGCCCTGAAAGCCTATCCTTCCTAAGCCCAAAGGCAATCCACTTTGTCCCCATGTGGCCTCATGGGGACACCCCAGTCACAACCATGAGGTGGTGTGCTTAGAAGGTGGCCCCATCGTCGCTCTCCCAACTAACTACTTCATTTTCCTTACCATCATTGATTACAATAGTCAAGAAATATACGTAACATCTTATAAGTAATTTCTATATTGTCATTGAGCCAGCAATATACCTATTATTGCTGAATAAGATAATTATAGATGCATATTAAACCATTGGTATGCAGATGCATATAAGTCTAAAGGAATGTCTACATATAAATAGTCACTAATTAAAATTTATATCTCTATAATGTACACAAAGTCCAAACAAAGAATAGCTGTAAAAATACTTGTTATCCAATACATATATTAAATGATACTCATACCAAGGAATCAATAGCCTAAATTATTATTTGTGTTTCTTTTATATTTCTCTGTCGATGATTGTCCTCAATACCCAATAAGAATGCATTTTATACTTTGTGTTTGGAACGATAAGACATGTCCCACGCCTCTTGATACCCATTGTCTTTCATAATGATTTCTAACGAACGTTTTTAGTATCAATTGTTGCACTATTATCCTAACAATTAGTCTATTTATTAATCGGTGCCTATTGGTAATATTGATTAATATACCTTCTTACTTTATTGATTAACATAATTATTGCTCAGTAAATATCGCGCTCCCTTCAATGGTAGATAGTCCTCTTCCCTTAGTCGCCATCATGATCAACAATGATCATCCATCTACTAGTCTAATCCTATGGGTTGTCTTACCAAAATGTTAATCGTGTCTTTCAATAATATCATTGTCTTTTGGTCAATATAAGTTGTTGTCACTAACCCTATAAATCACTAACGATGACTATACCAAAAGCTTTGTATTATAATCCTATCTCTTAAGTCGTTATCTCTTTGTGATTTCCTTTCCTTAATTGCTAACAATAATTAGTCGGGAACATCATTGTCATCGGGTTTCTCTTCAAATATCATTAAGCGGTGTTTGCATTAGTTTGGGCGATCATGATTAGTGAATCTTTTATTCAAATTGCAATTCTATACAAGTCAATCTTGTAAACAATTCTTATTTCCTGAGCGATTTTTCTTTCCTTAATAGTTGACCATATCATATAATCGTTGCTCAATCAACAACATGTCAACGTAATCATTCTATCTCCAACTTATAATTTTTTCTTAATTATTCTACCACCTCAATATACCGTATGACCTCCAAATTAAGTACGATAATGTTTATCATTGTCGTTGCCTATCTGAACACTACAGTATAATAGTGATAGCATGAGGAATCGTCATTTGATAATAATCTCATCCTAGCATTGATAGTTCGTGCTCCCTTCCCAATATAGGGACTGACTTCTACCTTCCTCCTATGGTTGTGTTTGATCATAGCCTTGCTTTTTATCTTTATTCATTAGAAACTAAAAACTATTACTGCGATAGCTTTATCCTCAAGTCATATCATAATCACAATTTTCACTTATACACTATTATTCAAATATGCAACAAATATGCAAACTATGTGTCGATATATGAATAATCAATGTCATTCATCAAACCTCCCCAATGTTATCATGATAGCCAATATTAAACACCACGCTTGACCTCTTTATTCTTTTGCAATTTTGACTCCCCAAAGGCTTCACAAAATTGAGTTACTAGGTTCACTTGATGTGAAAAGGTTGGGGATTTCACAATTAGGGTTTCAAACATGGGACATGACAACCTTATAAGCCTACAATGTCTCCAATTATCGCTAATAGCAATGATATTGTTGTGTCCGATATGAACTTATAAATATGCAATGCTCTGGCTCTATCTGATTGCAATCTTTAGATTATATGCCACTAATTATGCCAAGAGGCAATTTTCTCAAATAGAGCAGATTGACTACTGGAATAAGAAAAAGAGGTAATACTCAATGATGCCTTGTTTGAGGATTGTGAATGCCTTCTTATATCTTGTTTGGGAAGGGATAAGTTATGTTCAAAAAGACATGTCTCATGCCTATTCACCATTCTTCCCCTTCATACTAATCATACTAGTACATGTCAATTAGTAAATATATCATGTCCCCGTTTTGAGTCAAGACTTCATAATAAATAATCGTCAAATAATAAGATAAATAAATAAATTGACAATTAAACAAAGGACTACTGTCATAAAAATCAGAATTGTTATCATGACTGATAACAACTTCTGGAGCGTTGAAAGTACGAACATTCTCCTCAATCTTGAAGTCATCATGAAGTGTCTTGTGCCCGACATCTTCCCTAATGTAAATCTGATTTTAAATCTCCATGGGATTAGCTGCATGCTGGTCACTAGCTACTGAAATTTCATTGTAAAGATTTCTATATGTCTCACCAATAGAGACCTCATGGTTCTCTTTCTTTCCGCTTTGTGAAGTAGACCCCTTGGAAATGGAAGTCATATACTATGCTACTCTGTCCATGGTTCTCGAGTGTGAAAGCAATTCCTCTATCCTTTTTTTATTCTGTTTAATCTTCTCCAAGTTTTTCATTAAGTTGTTCCACTGGTTTCCCTGTTTAGTTAATCTCCTGGATTTTTCCATAACTAAGACAACTGCATGAGTGTCAATCACTCAAAACAAATTTGTGAGCTCAATGATTTCCACCCCAACAGGATGGCAGGAAACCGCTCTGATACCAATGTAAGAACATGTCTAGGCTCTAACTACTGAACCAAATATTGTTTGTTTATTTCCTGTATTTTCTAAATTTTTATTGTTTTGATGGTTTAAATCATAACATGCAACATAGTAAATGAAAAACCTGATTTCTTAAACATGAATTCAACTAATATTACAACCACTCCTCATATTATCATTTCTATAGCATTGAATGTGAACACAAGCGTTTTTTGAAGACCAATACATACATAGCAACTTATTACAATGATGTATAAAAACCTGGTAATGACCACAGTCTGTTGTGTGACTGATTTTTAACTCCAGAAGGCAGCAAGGGATGAATTGAAGACACGCGCCACCTTTCTAACGGAAGCCCCCAATAAAGATGTCCTCCAATATCTAAATCACACTTAGTATGCAAGTGCGCCATGCTGAAACAAGTACGGCAGACTTGAGGATGATGGTATTGGCGTAGATGGATGCCTGTATTGCTGAAATCCGTTGCCAAAACAATACCTCTTTGACCTGCAGTAACCAATCTTTAGCTGATTCAATCTCTATTCCAATCCTTCAAACCCTAGATGAAATTATTCATTTTTAAGCACAAATAGAACTCTTGAATGAAGCTCTCTTGAATGCCAAATTCACTAGATATTTCACCAACTCAAATGGCTGCAACACTGAAGATTTTCCGTTCTCCAATGGCAGCTCCAAGTAGAAACCCTCGTTCTCCAAGCAAGAGCAAAAATTAAACAAAGTTCAATAATAATCATAAGACATATATTCAGAATGAACTCCTCAGTCTCTTTTATTCTTTTCTTGTGGGAGCTCAAACACTTTCTTGGCCAATGTGGGATAAAAGATATATTCCCACTTTTAATTTTTTCCACTTAAAACTCTAAAGTTGTTGCATAAATAATTTTTAAAAAATTAATTGTTAACTTGGCCCCATCTATAATAAATTGCCCCTTCACTTAAGTGACTTTAGTTATAATATAAAATTATATTATAACTTTACAATATAAGCTCAAAACTATTAATATTTATTTTAACCAAATAAATATTAATATCTCCATTATTACTCATCATCTATGCACGTCGTCTGAACTGGGAGTTGACGTGACCAAGCCGCATACGACCATACCCCATTTATAAAAATAGAGGGGTCCCTCTCTGAGTCTCTCAAAACTCACTATAAATAGAAAAATGTGCTATAAATAGAAACTACTACATACAGAGTCTTGGAGACCTCGAACGAAAGCCAAACCTGCAAAATCCTGACCACTGAAGTAGATGCATCCCTTAAAGGACCCTCTAACCAACCTCGTTAGCCTACGAGGGACAAAATAATAAGCTAATCCCTCGACTCTGATGCTCATGAAAATGGGGACATTACATAAAAGAAGAAAACAATCAGCGAATGGAAAGTACAATCAACGCCGGGTAATAAAGTGGTAGTATCACTGCAAGCCGTACGGTATGTATTGTTTGAAATAAGGATTCAGTAACATTGTATGCTGACAATAGCTTACACAATAGTATATATCAGTTTAAATAAATATGAGATGAGGAAGTGTGTGTGTGTATATATATATATATATATATATACATTCAGAATAATACTTACATACATCCATAATAATAATTATACCTGTATGTTTGTATATATATTAACTATATGCATCTTGAATAATAGATGTGAAATAAGAATACTACTTGTATATGTATTTAAAAAACATATTTCTATGATAGTAGAAGTGAAACCAGAATAATATATACATATATATATATATATGAATCACGACATTGGAAATGAAACCAGAATTACACTTATGTTTGTGTATATAAGATAATGGAAAATAGATGTATATAGTTTCTATTTATATGAATGGTTATAATAGATTATACAATACCGGAATTCTTGTCAATTATAGTATATTCATACATATATGTATGTGTGATATATATTGTTCATAATTGTAGCATCGATCAGATAAATATTCAATTTGCAATAATAGATAAATCTTGAGATATATTTATATATATCAATACTAATAGATATTAATAATTATAATAAATTAATATTTATTATTATTCATATTTATTATATATTCTTATTATAAACATTATTATTGCTATAATATAATAATGATAATGATTATCATTATTATTGTTGTTATATAATAATAATGATAATAATTATCATTAATTATATTATTGATCGGATGTATGACATATACAATCGACTAAACTGACGATTAATGAGTCTCGACTAAAACCATTGATTGACAAATCTCGACTAAACGTTTCATATGTTTATGTTATCCACGTTTTATTATAAACGTTAATACTAATTATTATTGGTTTTGATTGCCACCGTATATTATTACAGATAGGTGTTGGGGTAAACAAGTTTGAATGAAGAGCCACGTCTATCATAGACGTGGCCTCTCACAACTCCCAATCATCGTATATAAACGGCTGGTGTGGAAATCAGAAGAAACACACCGAAATCAATTAGTGCAGTTCCATCTACTGATTCCAGAATAACAAAGATATGTATTGTTCAGATTTAAGCAAAGTTATATCACTTCAGTTAATATTTTAATTAAATTTTCATTTATATCTAGATCTGGTTTTGGTGCAATTGCATTTACATGGTATCAGAGCCAAGTTAGGAATTATCCTAGCAATTGAACCTGAAAGATTCAGAATTAAATCTATTTATAAATATCACATTTGCATGGCAAGCACTATAAGATTTGAGGATAGGCTTGATGGAGGAAACAATTTCAAATCATGGAAATTCAGGATCAAAATGATTCTAAGAGAAAATAAAGTTGAGTCCTTCACAAAAGAAGAGAAAGAAGTGCCAGAAAATGATCCGGAAAAATCAAATTGGATTGAAGGAAATGAAAAGGCTATAAATATCATAGTTGATGGTGTTAGAGACCACATAGTGCCAATTCTAACAAAATATGAGACTGCCTACCATATGTTTAAATCACTCGAAAGAATGTACGAGATAAACAATGCAAGCAGAACCCTAGCACTAAAAAGGGAAATTAATCATATAAGTATGAATAATGGAGAATCTATCAATGCATACTTTATGAGAATTTCCACTCTAAGGGATGAATTAACGGTACTTGGATATACAATTTGGAGCAAAGAACTGACACTATCGCACTAGATGGCCTTCCAAACACTTGCGAAACTTTTGTTCAAGGCATTAGTGCAAGATCAAAATTTCCAAACTTTGATCAACTAAGATCTTACTGTCTTCAGGAAGAGTCAAGACAAAACAAGAAAGGAATCAAACAAAAGAATATAGATGAGGATCTTCAAGTATTAAATGCAAACTTTCACAAGAAAGGCAAGAAGAAACACTTTACGAAGAGGAAGGACCATCAACAAAAAGGTTCATCAAAAAGGGACACCTCTCGCATTCAGTGTTTTAGGTGTGACCAATATGGGCACTATGCAGCTAGATGTCCAGATAGACTTAAACAATTAGCCACATTTGCCAAAGTGAAAAAGAATAAAAAGGAGCATAACTCAGAGAAACATGTATTCTATTCTGCTCTCCTAATCAAGTATCCAACAAATCTAATACATGGATAATTGACAGTGGATCATCGAGACACATCACCGGGTACAGAGAACTATTGGACTCTATGATAGAAGAAATTGATGAAGTAACCATTGGAGACGACAATACATATCTAGTAAAAGGTGTTGGGACCTGCACCATCAAACTGAAGTCAGACATGTCAATCCAACTCACCGGAGTCCTTTATGTTCCTGGCATCAAGAGGAATCTAGTTTCCATATCTGCGCTTGAGGCTAATGGATATAGAGTAACATTCATGGACAACAAAGTTCTGGCCTGGCCTAAGAATTCTTCTATCACGAAAGCAATAACTATAGGGCAAAGGAAAGGTTACTTGTATTAGGTATGCACTGAATCTAATCTAGCCCTAATTCATGATATTTCAAACTCTAATGAAATTTGGCATAGAAGATTAGGTCATTTAAACTTTCATGCCTTATCTTCCATGGAAAAATTAGTCATTGGTGTTAATGTTTGTAGCTTCAGTCATATGATCATTTAGAATACATATAATATACTTAGATATTGATTAATAATAATATATTGTAGTTGTATGTATATATATATATATATAATATACTTAGATATTGATTAATAATAATATATTGTAGTTGTATGTATATATATATATATATATGCTATATATATATTATATTATATATATTATTATTAAACATATATTATGCAAACTTATATTATTCTAATATATGATTGATTAATGAAACATTATAAAATTATAATGA
>MU225721.1:895470-905660 GCA_018584345.1 Thuja plicata
CCATGAAGGGACATGTCTCTCCTAGCCTCTTTCCCAATATAAATGAAAGAGAGATTGTTGCATTTGAAACACACAGAATATATACAAGCAGTGCTATTACATTTGCAGATGATCCGAAACCTCAACAATTGGCTTACCTAAGTTAAAGCTATATCACTCAGGTACTTGTAAGGGGTGTGCCCTAGGCAAAAATACTAAGGGCTCTTTTCAAAGTAGTTCTAGTAAAACGAGAAATGTTTTAGAACTAGTTCACTCTGATCTATATGGACCCATGTCCATCTCATCAATGGGGGGTTTCTATACTATGTAATATTTATTGATGACTTCTCTAGAAAAACCTGGATCTACTTTCTCAAATGTAAAGAATCAGAAGAGATCCTTAGGAAATTTAAAGAGTTCAAATCTTTTACTGAAAACTCCTCTGGAAAGAAAATAAAAATCTTAAGAACTGATAATGGGAAGGAATACACTTCTGACATCTTTAGAGAATTTTGTAAAGAAGTAGGGATTAAGAGGGGGTTCACTGTTCCTTACAACCCTCAACAGAATGGGGTTGCTGAGAGGAAAAATAGAACAATTGTAGAAGCAACTAAAGCCATGCTTCCTAATCAAAACTTAGAAACCTATCTTTGGGCTGAAGCTTCTAACACTGTTGTGTACATACAAAATAGATGTCCTCACTCTCACATTAAAGACAAAACTCCTGAAGAAGTCTTCACTGGTATAAAACCAGATATCACTGATTTAAGAATATTTGGATGTCTTGTTTATTTTCATGTACCTAAAGAAAAGAGAACAAAACTAGAACCTTCTGGAAGAAAAGGAATCTTTGTTGGGTATATTGAAACTTCTAAAGCGTATAGAGTATTTATACATGGACACACAAATATAGAACTCAGCAGAGATGTAATATTTGAAGAAGATCGAGCCTTTAAAAGGGCTAGAACTCTATTGAGTCAAATAGTAATACTTCACCTTCAAATCAAGAAGAGGATCCTGCTCTTGAGTTTCAAAGGGAGTATCCTGAAGAAGATGAAAATGACGTACAAAACTCACGTCAAGAGAACATTAAGAAAAGACCACTTTGGGCCACCAAAACTATGGAAGAAACAAAGAAATTTGCAGCTACTTCAGGGACCTTTAGAGAAAGTAAAAGACCCCAGAGATTTTCCAGCTATGTGGCCTTAATGAATGATCTCTCTAAATCTGAACCTTCTAATGCATCAGAAGCTCTCAAGCACCAAGTATGGGAGGATGCCATGATAGAAGAATACCAATCAATTTTAAAAAATGATGTTTGGGAAGTAGTTCCAAGACCAAAGGAAAAGTCTATTGTTTCATCCAAGTGGCTACTTAAAATCAAGTATGCTACAGACGGCAGTACAGAGAAACATAAAGCCAGATTTGTTGCCAGAGGTTTCTCATAGAAAGAAGGAATTGATTATCAGCAAAACTTTGCACCAATTGCCAAATATACCTCAGTCAGAGTTGTTCTAGCCATTGCAGCAACCAAAGGATGGAACGCTCATCTGATGGATGTAAAGACTGCATTCCTAAATGGAAAAATAGAGGAAGAAGTCTACTTAGAGCAACCAGAAGGATTTGAGATTCATACTGCAAAATCTCATGTGTGCAGGTTAAAGAAAGCTCTCTATGGGCTTAAACAGGCCCCCAGGGCTTGGTATGAGAGAATTGATAGCTATCTCATGAAGTTGGGATTTTCTAAGAATGACGCAAATCCAAATCTTTACTTCAAGCAAAGCAAAGAAGATATGTTAATATTAATCTTATATGTTGATGATCTGTTAATTACAAGAGAAGATCACCTTATTGATCAATGTAAAAGGGACCTTGCTAAAGAGTTTGAAATGAAGGATTTAGGCCTTATATTACTCTCTTGGATTGGAAGTTAAACAGAACTCAGATTGCATAGTACTTAATCAAGGAAAGTACACCCTGGACATATTGAAGAGATTTGGTATGATGAATTGCAGACCCATGTCTTCTCTTATGGAAACTAACCTTCATAAACTAAAGGAGGCAGCAGTAGATTCTCCATTTGCAGATCCTACCCTCTACAGGCAGATAATTGGATCTTTAATGTACCTGGTCAATACTAGACCGGACATATGTTATGCAGTAAATGCTTTGAGTCAGTTTACGTGTGAGCCTAAGGAGGTTCATCTTATGGTTGTAAAACACATTTTGAGATACTTGCAAGGTACTCGAAATTATGGACTCAAATATGAGAAAGTTGACTTGAATCTACATGGATTCACAGATTCTGATTGGGCTGGAAGTGTAGTTGATAGAAAGAGCACCTCAGGTTGCTGCTTCATCTTAGGATCCGGCATGATATCTTAGATGTCCAGGAAGCAGTGTTCAGTAGCCCAAAGTTCTATAGAAGCCGAATACATTGCAGCATCTATGGCAGCAAGAGAGGCAGTATGGCTCAGGAAACTGACTGTAGGATTATTCGGTAAACCCCTGAGACCTACAGTCATCCATTGTGATAATCAGAGTTGCATAAAACTTTCTGTGAATCCGGTGTTTCATGATAGATCCAAGCATATAGAGATTCCTTATCATTATGTGAGAGACATGGTGGATAGGAATGTGATTCAGTTGGAATATATCAGTACAGGAGATCAAACAACAGATATACTAACCAAGCCACTTGCCAGAGTGAAAGTTGAACACTTCAAGAAAAGTCTTGGTATGATTGAATTGATATATATATATATATATATATATATATATATATATATATATATACAATAAGATGTTTAATGTGTAAACGTCTTTTGTCATATGTGTTGATATATGACCTTATGGGCTCTACCCCCTGTATTCATCTCTAAAAAGCATCTCTAAAAGGTGAGGATCTTTTGGAAATGAACACTTGTATTTGAATATTATAAGATGACGATTTTATAATATTGATATCATGCTGACTTGATATCATGATCTGTTATGGTAGACATTATGTGACGTAATGTCAGTGCACATACCATAGCTAGGATGTATAAGGAGAATGTGATATTCTCAAGCATATCATCCTTTGAGTATTACGAGTTATGTAATACTCATCATCATGTGTTAGGTGATGTTTGTCTTCACGAGATATGTGAGACTTCTTATCACGAGTTATGTGATATTTCTCATCACGTGTTATGTGATGTTTGTCTTCACGAGATATGTGAGACTTCTTATTACGAGTTATGTGATACTTAGCATCACGTGTTATGCGATGTTCGTCTTCACAAGATATGTGAGACTTCTTATCACAAGTTATGTTATACCTATTATCACATGTTATGTGATGCTTATGTGAATCTTTTATCATGAGAGATGTGATATATATATATATATATATATATATATATCTTCCCTAGCTAAAAGGGAGTGTTCATAATTGTAGCATCGATCAAATAAATATTCAGTTTGCAATAATAGATAAATCTTGAGATATATTTATATATATCAATAATAATAGATTTTATTTTTTATTTCAAAAAGGTGGCAGTGCCACTTGATATATTAATATTATTATAAACTGGTTCAAAGAGCTCCCGGAGAAAAGAACCAGAAAGAAAACTCAGATCATTGCTCAAATACATAAAAAGTATGATAATTTTGATGCTACAAATACCCCTGCTAGCCAAGGCTAGTTACAATCAGAAAGATGAGAACCCTTCTACAAAACCCAAGGCCTAACTATTACATAATCCCTAAGGCATTACATAAGCCCTTAGGCAAAATACAACTGATACAATTTTTAAGATATATACAACTTAATACAAGCATATTCATAAAAGATCAAAAGTATATTCCGCGATGAGGAAGACCCAAAAAAACTGCTTCCTGTCGAGAATACATCATGGTAGCAAATCTGCAGAAGACAAAAAAAACTACATACTGCCTGCAAAACAGTAAAACCTTTAGCCTTCCATAAAGCATGGAGCAGTATCACCACCCGAACCAAGATTTAAATTAAGATCCGGGATGGATTGAGCAGTCGAAGAAGTGAGTTGTGGTGGAGCGTCAGAGGGTCGTGCACTGGAGGAGGTATCCTGCTCAAGGAGGTCAAGAAGGGCAAAAACTACCTAATGAACACCAATCACACTCCTTAGTGAGAGAGCCATTAAATTGTTGCAAGGAAGCTTTAACGGGCTAAAGGACTAACGCTCTAGAGCTTTTTTAATGCTTTCGAGGAACATATAAACCCCATGGTGGTTGAGAGCCGAATAGTGATGAAAGAGACCCCCAATAAGAGTCGCACCCCCCCAGAGGTCATACTTCTGCAAAGCCTTGCCAAGTTTATTCCCACCGAGCAGCTCTGGTTTCACATAGCGCCAAGCTTACAGTTCCAAGTGAAAAGGGCATTGCATAAGATCATAGGCATTAGACAGAAAAACTGACAGAAATTGGGAGGGATAGATGATACACTTTCCAAAAGAGAAGAGAATATCATGACCAATAATTATCTTAATACCACGGCGAATGTGAGGCTGTTCACAGAAGAACATTGTTGTCAACATAACATCCTTAATGCAACCAACAAACAACTTCTCCCAGTCTTCAACCTCAAGAAAAACCCTATAATTACGCGGGTAATAATCCATATGTAGTGCAAAACAGGTTGAACAAGTTTCCACCCGAGTGCTAATACCCACCAAAGAGCTAGGGCGCCGGGACATTTTGACCAACCCGCAGACACAGACAAATTCCAACGGGAGAAAACAGTGAAAGCAACCACTAACAGAACGGCCAAAATAAGCAAGGGAAAAAGAAAACGGGATACAATGACACATGACCGAAAAGAGATATAATAATAATCAAGGAATGACCACCATAATGAAGATAAAAGGACGACATGAGGCCAAACTTAAATAATTTACAAAGAAATGATGACATCGCACGATTAAACAGAGATATGAGATCACAACGTAATCTAGAAGGACAACCAAGGAGTGAATGACCATATCACAATTAATGAGCGAAGCTCACCAAATGTCTGTACAAACTTCCAACTCAGCTCAAAACATGGTGGAAAACAACAGAACCGTCAAATAAAGAGCTGTGATGACAGGAGAAAAGAATCATCACACGAAACCAAGAATCACAGCTGACGTAATATAGAGGAAACAAAGATATGTGAAAAAGATCACATTGAATCATAAGTGGAACCAATTTGCATATGTTATTATGTTGAGGTACAGGTCTAACCACAAGCCAAAGCATATCATAAGGTGCGAATTGTGCTTGGTAGGATTAGAGAAATATCTAGACATAACATCATACGAAAATCGACCTCAACAGATATCTAAAAGGAATGATAGATATTATTAATAATAATATCTATTAATAATTATAATATATTAATATTTATTATTATTCATATTTATTATATATTCTTATTATGAACATTATTATTGCTATAATATAATAATGAGAATGATAATCATTATTATTATTGTTATATAATAATAATGATAATAATTATCATTAATTATATTATTGATCGGATGTATGACATATACTATCGACTAAACTGTCGATTAATGAGTCTCGACTAAAACCGTCGATTGACAAGTCTCGACTAAATGTTTCATACGTTTATGTTATGCACGTTTTATTATAAACGTTAATACCGATTATTATCGGTCTTGATTGCCACCGTATATTATTACGGATAGGTGTCGGGGTAAACAAGTTTGAATGAAGAGCCACGTCTATGATAAACGTGACTCCTTGAGGAGTCACGTCTATCATAGAGGTGGCCTCTCACAACTCCCAATCATCGTATATATACAACTGGTGTGGAAATCAGAAGAAACACACAGAAATCAATTAGTGCAGTTCCATCTACTGATTCCAGAATAACAAAGATATTGATTGTTTAGATTCAAGAAAAGGTATATCACTTCAGTTAATATTTTAATTAAATTTTCATTTATATCTAGATCTGGTTTTGGTTCAATTGCATTTACACACACATACACACACACACACACACACACACACATATATATATATAATGTGGAATTGGTTAATCTGTAAATTAGAAATACATATTATCAAATGGTAAATGAATAATTCTTAAGGCTTATACTCTGATTTTTATAATCAATGTTAATTCAACTAATACTTTTACATTTATATGTATGCTCCACTAATTAGGATGATGATATGGATACCATATAGAATGAATCTTATATTCATTAGAGATGGATTCCTATATCTGGAGGGGGCTAGTGGAAATTGTTTTAGGTTCCCTAGTCTCGAGATTGTTATAATCTCATGTAGGCAGTATATATACTAATAGCCAGTCATGTGCATATGCTTAGGCTTGGATAACGTCTATCGTTTCCAAGAGAACTTAGGAGCAGTGCTCTATGGGAAGACGTGCTGATAGCCCAGTTGCTTAGAATGGATCTTATATCTTTCAAGTGGAGAACCTGGAATCCTGTGAAGCCCGACCTAGAGGCAGCTCTTAGGATCAAATCCTCCTTACTAAGATTATAGAAATGAAGAGTTGAATATTATATGTTATCTTCTACTAATGATGGTTTTGCCGAAAATTTATATAAGGAGACAAGAAGGGACATTACAAAATATATATATTAATAATTGACTTTGATAATACACATCGATGTCAATCAAGATCGTGCCTTCTCATAACTAAAATAGAAACACTGACAAGAATATACAAATCCTTTTCTTTATTGAATCGATACTTAATGCTACCTGATATAGTAATCCTTGATATAATTATCATTGTGTCATTTCATAATTTAATCACAACATTGACTCTAACACTGATTATCACCTATCCTCCTAATCATCAATCCAATCTTCAAACATGATAGATCATCGATTAGATATATTTGTCTATTTCTGCTTGATATGACCAAGGTATGTTGATGTCATTATCCTCCAATCAAATTTACACCAATCGCTGATTTTGTACAATTTGATAGTCAACGTGTTTTACCTAATCCATATTGCAATTGATATTATTGATTTTTACTGCTCGTAATAGTACTATCGATGATCCTGCCATTGTCATCCACATATTGAGTCACCATTTAGTAATATCTATTTTCAACGACTCTTAATTTTCATTATCAAACTATACCCTATTCATGGTCGTTCTATGTCCATACGACATTCTTTGTTGAAAACATTTGCAACCTTCCTACAATCTCAGAGGATGCGGTAATGATCCTTCTCGACTCTTCTATCCGATATTACTCAGCAACATATATGTCACTCTATACAAGCGAACACTTATATGATGTCGATGTTGTTGAGCTGCCATTGTAATCTTGATCATCTTCCAATACAATCATATTCTATCTTAACGATGTCTCAATTAATCAATGTCTCATATTAATAATGCATTCATCACTATGCCAGCGACACCTATAATATTTAAACACGATACTTGCAATAGACTTTGTTGAGTGTATGTAGCCACCACGTGGATTAACTTTGTTGAGGTGGTCTTTATTAAGTTGTTTTTTGTCCTTCATCTAATAGTCACTAATTCCATGAAGTGATGGTGAATCTTCTATGTAATAGGCTCTGATGAATCATTTCATAATTTAACAACTCTATAATCAGCTTTTGTATGCTTGTTCCTTTTAGTAATAAGTTTAAATCTTTAATTTAAACTTATTTAATCGTTTATCCCTTCTAGTTGTTTTTGGGTCTACAATGGGGACATTAAAGCAGTGTTGCCTATGCACACGAATGAAAACAATTTCTAAGAAATGCTCGTGAAGGCAAAGCAAGAGGACACAATAGCAGTATGTCATAGCTCGGAAAATTCTACTATGTATATTATGGTGGCTAAGCATATACAAAGAATGCAACCAATATACAAAGAAGTGTGACATTTGTTAGCAATTCGACGCATCACAACTCGAGTCTCGAGATGACATACTATTACAACCAGTCCTTGCAAAAAATCCATTTGAAAAATGGTGATTGACTTCATTAGCCCTATCGACCCCCTGCTAACTTATCCAAAGCAAGAATTATCATTGCCAGTTTAGATTAGCTAACAAAATGGGCACATGTGGAACCAACTAAAGATTGTACTACACACTCACAAGCTAAATTACCCTACAACGTCATTACTTGATTCGGGTGTCCATTAAGCATCACAAATGACCAGGGAAAGCACTTTGTTAACACAAACATCAAGGAGCTCCTAGATATCTTTATAATCATGCATTATCGGAGCACTCCCTACCATCCACATGGGAATGGGGTGAGCGAAGCATGAAATAAGATATTGGGAATCACTTTAACCAAGATAACAATTCCTACGGAACCAACTAGGATATCGAGATACCAATAATACTTTTAGCCTACTAGGCCACATATAAAAGAGCCACCTCTCACACACCCTTTGATGTTGTCTATGGCATGGAAGCTATCTTACCAGAAAACTTTAGAGTCGAGAATATGCACACAACGCTCACTCTCAACCTTAATGAAGAAGAATTTTTCAAGCATTGACTCGAAGCATCACACAAGTTGAATGAAGAAAGGCAATTGGCCAAATCACACCTATGTGCAAAACATCGAAGGCAAAAATCCTAGCATGATTGAAACCTAAGGACAAAACAATTTCAACTCGATGATACCATCCTTTTATACGACAGCAAGTTCAAGAAGCAAGGAAAACTCAAAGTTTGTTGATTAGGACCATACAAAATCAATGACTTTCTTGACTCTAGAGCAATCTAGTAGGAGACTTTAGACGGACAAATCCTAGAGTGTTATGTCAATGGAGCAAGGCTAAACACTTCCACCCTAATTCGGGACAAAGCTAACTTGTGGAAAAGTCAAAATTTCAATGTGGGAATGATGTTGACCAGAAAATGGTATACAATCACTAGTGTAGAGCTATGTAAATACAAATTGGAAATAAGGTTCAAGAATATGTAACTTAGAAGATAGCATATACTTTAGTGTTACTATCTAAGGGCTACGTCCCCTTTCAAAGATAAAGTATGGGAGATAGGCCTATCCAACATAAGGAGACAAATAGGAGATACAAAGAAGAGATGTACAAAAAAGATATAAGGAATGTAATGTTTTTTCATTGATATATGAATACAAATACATTTGATTCTCGGCCTGATCTATATATGTGATCTTCCATCCTAATTTACAACTTGAATACAATCCAGGGTACTTTCCTTACTACCTCAATAGAACTAAGTCCAAGGTTAAAAGACCACAATAGCAAAGATCTAAAAATAGAACTTTCGTTTGTATCCCTCAAATTTCCTTCTATCGTTTATCTTAAGTATAGTTATCAAATCTCATCAATCCCTACTTAGGAACTTTACCTATCTTAAGTAAAAATCAAATCCAATCAAATCTTGCTTAAGAATGTTAGTTTATCTTAAGAATAGAGAATTGTCCATCAAATTTGATCATTTTGAGGTCTTGAATTTTGGTCCTCAAGAATCCATCATCCTTCATCTTCCAAAGCTCATCCATATCCAATATCAATCCTCATCCAAAGGAACATCTATTCCTAATCTAAAACCCATATTCAAACCTCATGACTTTTTGACAAAATGGTTATGAAAGTTAAAACATCTATCAATACCCATTCCTTTAACCATACCATCCAATCAAATCTTTTCTAATCCCCTTTCATTCATACCCATCCAATCCAACAAGTACCCATATCTTCCCCCAACAAGAAAAAAAATTGTGTTTAAGGGAAACCCTAATTTCATTGATAATGATGGTGGTGGTGGCGGTGGTGGTAGTCTTCTTGACCAACTTGAATATGATCGCTATGATGGTAGTGAGAGTTGAGCACCTTGATGTTGTTATTGCTAGTGAACTTGCTCCAAACTTCACCATCCATAATCAAATGCATTTTGGTTAAGACACGACAAGCACAAGATACTCTTACACCTTTGTACATGCCTATTGGTCATGCTTAGCCTACCTTTGAAAGGGAAATCTATCCTATCCCCCATCAATATCTCCCTCTTATCCCTCAACTATATATGCTCCCCATTTATGTCATGTCCCCTTTCTAGAGTGGACATCAGAGACGGAGGAGTTGGCCTATCATTGGAGTCTCATAGGCTAGCGGAGATGGATAGGGACTCATTCAGTGCATTCAGTGACTGGATTTTGGCTTTACA